>ML436718.1:0-119217 GCA_005239525.1 Nicotiana knightiana | reverse complement strand
TGTTAGTAATTGTTAGTTATTATTATTGTCAGTAGAATTAGTAAAACATCCCCAATTTATATTCAAAAGTCTTGAGAGAATTTATTGAGTAAAAGTTGCGTATTTCTAAAGCCTTGATTGATACGTAAATTCCCTGTGGGATCGACTCTGGGAATAATACCCCGGATTATATTTGCAATGCCCGTTTAGTCTTTTATAAGACATAGTTGAGCGGGATCACCTTTACATGGTGGGAGTCACTCGAGAGGCGTAGACCGGTTGGTTCAGCACCTCTTACCTGGCGGCAGTTCTCCACTATCTTCTTGGAGAAGTATGTTCCTCAGTCCCACAGAGAGGAGCAGCGCATGCAGTTTGAGCAGCTGCGCCAGGGAGAGTTATCCGTTACTCAGTACGAGATGAGGTTCTCCGAGTTGGCTAGGTATGCTTCTGAGATCGTCCCTACTGATAGAGAGAGGGTGAGGAAGTTTGTGGATGGTCTTTCTTATCAGCTTCGATTGCTTATGACTCGGGAGAGAGTATCAGGTGCTTCATTCGAGCAGGTTGTTGACATAGCTCGAGATATTGAGTTTGTTCGCCTCTAGGAGCGAGGGAGGCTAAGAGGCCTCGTGGTTCGGGCAGTTCCAGTGGTGCTCCTTTTATGGGACAGTTTCAGCAGGGTAGGGGCCGTTCATTCAGGCCTCCTCAGTTAGGCCGCCCAGCATATAGTGGTGCATCTTCGGGGCAGGGTCCCTGTGGTTTTCAGTCAGGTCGTACTTCTTTTGGTGCCCTCCCAGCTCAGAGTGCAGCTCAAGCACCTCCAGTTCAGGGTTCATCTATACAGGAGTCTTCCAGTGGTCGTGTAGGTGCTAGGGGTTTCTATCAGTCTCCGCCTCCAGCTCCGGGTAGTTATTTCGAGTGTGGAGAGTTCGGGCACGGGTGGAGGCAGTGTCCCCGCCATTCCGGTGGATCTTCTCAGCAGAGGGGCCAGCCCTGACTTCAGCTCCAATCCCCTCACCGCCCGCCCAGTCAGCCAAGGGTGGTGGTCAGTCTGTCATAGGCCGCCCTAGAGGGGGAGGTCGAGCAAGGGAGGTCAGGCTCGTATGTATGCATTTCCAGCCAGGTCGGATGCTATAGCCTCAGATGCCGTGATTGCAGGTATTGTTTCAGTCTATTACCATGATGCCTTGGCTTTATTTGACCCTGGTTCCACATATTCCTACGTTTCTTCATATTTTGTCGGTTTTCTTGATATGCCCTGTGAGTCTCTAGTCACCTCTGTTCATGTGTCGACTCCGGTGGGCGATATTGTTGTTGTGGACCGTGTTTATCGATCGTGCACTATATCTATTGGGGGTTTGGAGACCCGAGTGGACCTACTGTTACTCAGCATGGTCGATTTTGACGTGATTTTGGGCATGGATTGGTTATCTCCGTGCCATGTTGTTCTTGATTGTCACGCTAAGACCGTGACCTTAGCTATGCCGGGGTGTCCGGGGGTTGAGTGGAGAGGTTCTTCCACGTATATGCCTAGCAGCGTGATTTCTTACCCGAAGGCTCAGCGCATGGTTGAGAAAGGGTGTTCATCTTATTTTGCCTTTGTGAGGGATGTCTGTGGTGAGACTCCCGCTATTGATTCAGTTCCTGTGGTCCGTGACTTTCCGGATGTGTTTCCTGCAGACCTGCCAGGCATGCCACCTGACAGGGATATTGATTTTGGTATTGACTTGGTGCCAGGCACTCAGCCTATTTCTATTCCACCCTATCGTATGGCCCCAGCGGAGCTAAAGGAATTGAAGGAGCAGCTTCAGGAGCTCCTGGATAAGGGGTTCATTAGGCCTAGTATGTCACCTTGTGGTGCACCGGTGTTGTTCGTCAAGAAGAAGGATGGGTCCATGCGTATGTGTATTGACTATCGGCAGTTGAATAGGGTTTCGGTGAAGAACCGGTATCCCTTACCCCGTATTGATGATTTGTTCAACCAGCTTCAGGGAGCCAGAGTGTTTTCCAAGATTGATTTGAGATCTGGGTACCATCAGTTGAGGATTTGGGATTCTGATATTTTGAAGACTGCTTTCAGGACCAGGTATGGTCATTATGAGTTCTTGGTTATGTCATTTGGGCTGACCAATGCCCCAGCTGCGTTCATGCAATTGATGAACATCGTATTTCAACCTTATCTTGATTCCATCGTCATTGTGTTCATTGATGACATCCTGGTTTATTCTCGTAGCCAAGAAGAGCATGCTCAGCATTTGAGAGTTGTGTTGCAGAGATTGAGGGAGGAGAAGCTTTATGCAAAATTCTCCAAGTGTGAGTTTTGGCTGGGATCGGTAGCTTTCTTGGGGCACGTGGTGTCTAGTGAGGGGAAGGTTGATCCGAAGAAGATAGAGGCGGTGCAGAGTTTGCCCAGACCGTCCTCAGCTACAGAGATTAGGATTTTCCTTGGTTTGGCGGGATATTACCGTCGCTTTGTGGAAGGATTCTCTTCGATTGCTTCGCCTTTGACCAGATTGACCCAGAAGGTTTCCCTATTCAGATGGTCTAATGAGTGTGAGGAGATCTTTCAGAAGCTCAAGTCAGCACTGACTACAGCTCCAGTATTAGTTTTTCCTGTTGGTTCGGGTTCTTACACAGTTATTATGATGCTTCTAGGGTTGTCTTGGGAGTGGTATTGATGTAGGATGGTAGGGTGATTGCCTACGCGTCCATACAGTTGAAGGTACACGAGAAGCACTATCCAGTGCACGATCTCGAGTTAGCTGCCATTGTCCATGCCTTGAAGATTTGGCGGCATTATTTGTATGGAGTGCAGTGTGAGATTTTCACTGATCACCACAGTTTGCAGTATCTGTTAGGGCAGAAGGACTTGAATTTGCGTCAGAGGAGATGGTTAGAGATCCTCAGGTATTATGATCTCATTATCTTATATCATCCGGGGAAGGCCAATGTAGTGGCCGATGCCTTGAGTCGCAGAGCAGAGAGTTTAGGGAGTTTAGCTTGCCTTCTAGTAGCAGAGCGGCCATTAGCTCTTGATGTTCAGGACTTAGCAGGTCATTTGGTGAGATTTTATATATCAGAGCCTCTGAGGGTGTTGGCTTGTGTAGCCTCCAGGTCTTCTCTCTATGATCAGATTAGAGCACGCTAGTATGATGATTCATATTTGCTTGTTCTTCAAGACAGGGTACGTCGCGGTGCTGCCAGGGATATGGTTATTGGTGATGATAGGGTCATGAGGATGCAGGGCAGGATTTGCGTGCGCAATGTAGATGGGCTTCGAGATTTGATTCTAGCAGAGGCTCATAGTTCGCGATATTCCATCCATCCGGGTGCCGCGAAGATGTATTAGGATTTGAGGCAGCATTATTAGTGGAGGAGAATGAAGAGGGATGTCGTGGAATTTGTGGCTCGGTTTCTCAACTGTCAGTAGGTTAAGTATGAGCACCAGAGACTTGGTGGGTTGCTTCTGAGGTTTGATATTCCGGAGTGGAAGTGGGAGCGGATCACCATGGACTTCATAGTTGGACTCCCACGGACTTCGAGGAGGTTTAATGCTATATGGGTTATTGTGGATCGGCTGACCAAGTTCGCGCTTCATTCCTGTTGGTACTACGTACTCATCAGAGAGGTTAGTTGAGATTTATATCAGGGAGATTGTCCGTTTGCATGGGGNTCATCGGAGAGGTTAGCTGAGATTTATATCAGGGAGATTGTCCGTTTGCATGGGGTTCCAGTTTCTATCCTTTCCGACAGAGGCACTCAGTTCACATCTCAGTTTTGGAGAGCCATGCAGAGAGAGTTGGGTACTCAGGTTGAGTTGAGCACATCGTTTCCTCCTCAGACCGACGGGCAGTCGGAGCGTACCATTCAGATTTTGGAGGACATTTTGCGTGCTTGTGTGATTGACTTTTGTGGTTCATGGGATCAGTTTCTGCCACTAGCGGAGTTTGCATATAATAACAGCTATCAGTCGAGTATTCAGATGGCCCCGTATGAGGCTTTGTATGGTAGGAAGTGTAGATCTCCGGTTGGTTGGTTTGAGCCAGGCGAGGCTAGGCTATTGGGCACAGACTTGGTTCAGGATGCGTTGAGTAAGGCAAGGTTGATTCAGGAGTGGCTTCACACAGCGCAATCTAGGCAGAAGAGTTATGCGGACCGGAAGGTCCGAGATGTGTCATTCATTGTTGGGGATAAGGTGTTGCTGAAGGTGTCACCCATGAAGGGTGTTATGAGATTCGGGAAGAAAGGGAAGTTGAGTCCCGGGTTCATTGGGCCTTTTGAGGTTCTTCAGAAGGTTGGGGAGGTGGCTTATAGGCTTGCTATGCCTCCCAGTTTATCGAGTATTCATCCAATATTCCATTTTTCAATGCTCCGGAAGTATGTTGGTGACCCTTCCCATGTTTTGGACTTCAGCACGGTTAAGCTCGAGGGTGATATGTCATATGAGGTAGAGCCAGTGGCTATTTTGGGTCATCAGGTCAAGAAGCTGAGGTCCAAGGATATAGCTTCAGTGAAGGTTCAGTGGAGAAGGCACCCAGTGGAGGATGCCACCTGGGAGACTGAGCGGGAGATGCGGGACAGATATCCTCACTTGTTCGAGGCTCCAGGTATGTTTCTAGACCCGTTCGGGGACGAACGTTTCTTTTAGAAGGGGAGGATGTAACGATCCGACCGGTCGTTCCGTGAGATTTACCCCATTTTCCCTATTTTTGCATTTGTTATGTATCGCTATCTTGTTTTTGACGTATTGGATAAGTTGGTTTGGGTCCGGAGTGGTTATGGTGAGAGTTTAGGCATTTGGCCTTTTAAAGTAGCCTAATAGTTGAGAAAGTCAACTGAGAGTTGACTTATTGGTAAACGACCCCAGAATGCGGATTTTATGGCTCGAGTAGCTTCGTTAGCTGATTTGGGACTTAGGAGAGTGTTCGGAATATTTTTGTGATGTCCGGTGTAGAATTAGGCTTGAATCGGTGAAGTTAGTCTTTGGCAATTTCCGGTCAGCAGTGGAAATTAGGCTATCTAGGTCGGAATGGAATTCCGAAAGTTGGAACAGGTCCGTAATGTCATTTTGGATATGTCTGCAAAATTTCAGATTAATCAGAAGTGTTTTGGTTGGTTTCGGCGTAGTTGGCGAATTTTTGAAGTTTCGAAGTTCTTAGGCTTGAATTTGATGTGAATTTGGTGTTTTAGTGTTGTTTTTGGTGTTCTGAAGGCTCGACTAAGTTTGAATGATGTTATAGGATAGGTTGGTATGTTTGGTTGGGGCCCCGAGGGGCTCGGGATTGATTCGGATGGTTAACGGGAAGTTGGAATGGATTTTGGAAACTTTCTGATGTGCTGCTGCTGGTGTTTTCGCACCTGCGAAAGTGGAGTCGCAGGTGCGGAAGGGGAAGTCGCAGGCGCGAGAATTTGCTGGGCCAGGAGAGGTTCGAAGGTGCGAGGGGATTGTCGCACCTGCGAGGTCGCTGGTGCGGAAGGTGCATCGCACCTGCGATGCCGCAGGTGCAGAGAAATACTCCGCAGGCACGAAAATGTTTGGATAGAATGTTTAAGAAGCTGGATGCGAAATTTGTTCTTATTTTCTCTATTGTTGCATGCGAACTTGAGCTCTTGAGAGAGAATTGGAGGGGAATCAAGGGAAATCATCTGAACGTAAGAATTCCAACTTCATAACATGATTACATGTCAATTCTTGAGTAATTAAACCACAAAATTCTGGAAATTTGGTTAAGTTGGGGAAGAAGGGTCCATGAGAATTTATACTTTCTTTTGAGGTTTTGGAATGGCAATTGTGGTCCGATTTTAATGTTCTTGGTATATATAGAGTCGTGAGAGGACGAGGGTTCTAATGATGTAAAAAATTTCGGCTTCCGAGACATTGGCCCGGGGCTCTTGTTTGGCCGAATTTCGAGATTTGTGATTAAATTGATAATTTTCTATTGGGTTGTGTTCGATGAGTGTATTTTGATGATGTTATCTTGTTTTTGGCTAGATTCGGAGCAATCGGGAGCCAATTTGAGGGGCAAAGGCATAGCGGACTAGTGTCGCGGCCCGGTAGAGGTAAGTAATGGCTATAAATCTTGTCCTGAGGGTATGAAACCCCTGACTTCATAATTCTTACTCTAGAATGGCGCACATGTCGAATGACGAGTATTTGGCATGTACCGACTTTTGGATTGGACTAGGTCCTCTCCGCGGCGACTAATGAGTTGCATATTTACTCAAAACCTTATGTTAAATATGTTCTAAAAGAATTGTGTAATATTTGGGCTGTGAGCCATGTTTGGGGCCTAGTGCCGAACTGTTTTAACCCCTTGGGGGCTATTCTACTGATATTCTCACTACTTTGAAACTATGATTTTACACTCAGTCTTTCTTGTGAAATTGTGACACTCCTATTTGATGATATTACTATTTCTTGAAATGAAATACTATTTTTGGGTCGAGAACCCCGTTTTATTTATGGCTCGAGTGGCATGTTGAGAGTGTCTGAGTGTGTGCGGTCGAGGGCCAATGTTTTGAGGATATTTATGATATGAGACACGCCGAGAGCCTGAGAGTGATTGATGCCATGATTTGGCTGTTTATTTAGCGCTTGGGCTGAAGCAGCCCCTCCGAAGACGAAGTCTGTACACACCCCCAGTGAGCGCAGGTACCTACTGAGTGCGAGTGCCGAGTGACGAGGCATGCCCGAGGGGCTGATTATGATACGTGTTTTTGCCCAAGGGGCTACTGATGATTCCGTTACTTTCACTCTGAGCTTATGAAATATATTTTTCCTAAGGGGCCTCTATATGATTCATTTCATTTTTATACTAGACCTTTCGGTTGAAGTTGTTGAAAAATATTTTTTTTAAAGGGTTTTTCGGAAGTTGATTTTTAAGGCATGACGATTTCATACATCTATGTTATACTATTTGAAAGTAAGGATGTGCCTCCTGTGATTCGATGACATTGATTTTATATGTTCTTGCTTCTCAAACCTAATTTATTTTCATTACTACTGAGTTGGTGTACTCACATTACTCCCTGCACCTTTGTGTGCAGATACAGGAGCAGACCTCGAGTATTAGCCTTTATTGTCTGCAGCGGAGCAAGATTGCGGGATATAGAGGTAGCTGTCCAGCGTCCACAGCATCTCTGTTTTCCCTTCCTGTGTATTTAGCTTTGTTTCGGATATTTGTATTATAATAGTTTATTTTGGATTATTTCACTAGATGCTCATGACATGTTGGCTCCGGGTTTTGGGGATTGCAATATTGTACTATGATGACCTTCTTTATTCAGTAGTTCTGTATATTTATGAAATGCTCAGATTTCAGAAATGGGATGTTTTTAAAAGAAATTGTGAACATGTGATATATTGGCTAGCCTAGTTCCACGATAGGCACCATCACGGCCGGTTGGGATTTGGGGTCGTGACAGATAGCCTGTAGTATATCAGCTATAACTTTTTGTACAGAAATCCAAATGATAAGGGTTTGATTTTATAAAAATTAGAAAAAAATAGCTACAACTTTTATTTTTTTATCACCTCCACATTCCTTATATATGGTAAGATATAAACTTTCAAAATTAGCTCTATGACAACAAAAATTCTTGTACACAATCGCAAGATAGGCTACTGCCGCAATTCAAAAGTCCCAAACAACAATTTACTCTTCGCAAACGCAGCCCAAAGGTCCTCGATCGCGATTCACATCCCTATAGCCAAAAATCAGTAACCAAAAAGAGCATAGAAATGGTTTGAAACTCACCCGAAACTCACCCGAGCCCCTAAGGATCCCGTCCGAACTTATGGATAAGTCCCAAAACATAACACAGACCTACTCGAGGCCTCAAATCACACATAATAAAATCAAAACCACGAGTCACACCTCAAATCAAATTTAATAAAATTTTGAACTTTTATCTTCCAAAATACCCGTCGAACCATATTAAATCAACTTAGAATGACCTTAAATTTAGTTCCAAATGAAATAACGAGCCTATTCCAACTCCCAGAATAATAATTTGAGTCCAATGTCTCTTCAAACAGAAACTCCCAATGAGAAAAGACTTCTAAACTCTAAAAAGCTGCCGCTAGACACTCAACCTGTTTCCTCTTTAAATTGATCTGACCTTATCCTTTTCTCTCAAATTTTTGAAATATCAAAATCTCAAAAACCTAAAACTCTCTAAAATTATCTCACATCTCTAAACTGATCAAATGGAAAATACCCCTAAGAATTCCAAAAACTCTAGAAATCCTTATTCACCACCCAAAGAACCTTCACCCACACCCTCAACCACCCAAACCCCCAAGAAAAAGCATGTGAAAATGATGGCATGCAAAACAGTAGCAAACAGAGAACGTGCCAAGAAGTTGAATGGGACATTGAAAGCCAATCAGAGAGAAGAACATCAAAATTTTGATGATTCCTTCAGTCAGCGACTTAGAGGGAAGAACCAGTTCATATGAAACTGAACAAGTAATTTTTGAGTTTCAATAATCTACTGTTGGGTCTGAAGAGACAAGAAAATAGTGAAAATTGCTTTATGTTGGTTGGTTCTATTATTGATGTAAAAATAGGGAATGTTTGAAAAGATGAAGATACTAGTGGTAAAAATGAAAAGAAAAAAGAAAAAGAGAGTGAGGGTGTTGAGGAAGATGCGAGGGGAAGAGATGAAGCACGAGTGGCTGGATCTACTTCACCCACTCGTATTGGGTTGGACGAAGAAACATGGACAATGGTTGTGTGGAGTGAAGATTATATTGATAAAGAAGGGAAATTTGAGATAGAGACACAAGAGAGAGGCAGTAGCTCTAGTGACACTACTACAGCCGAAGGGCTGGTTAGGTTGAGGAAATGGTCCCAAGAACATATTCCTTCCAAATAAGAGCTCCTTCATGATTTGTCGCAGAAGATGTCTGATATCTACAACCCCCAAAAGAAGAAAAATGCTAGTGTAAAAACCTCTGGAAAGGGTATGGGTCAAGAAGAGAAAGACTGCCTCTTCTATCCCTGTAGAAACTTCTCCAACAAGAGGAAAAACTACAAGGATCCATAAGAAGCAAATTGAGGCTAACTTGGAAAGGGCCTTAGCTGAGAATGCCAAGAAAGATGCTGCAAAAGGGAAAAAGAAATTTGGAGAAACAAGTGAGGCAATTCAGATAGAGGAGATAGAGGAGGTGAAATTACCTACTCCCAGTGCTAAGAAAAGAAAGATGTATACGACTAAAGTCGGAGAGCCCGATTTTATGACCATTATGGCATTCCATAGCCCGTCTTCAGAGGGCTCGAAGCAGAGTCCGAGGTTCGACACCGAGGAAGCATATCGAGGATCCCCCACACTCAAACTAGGAGTGGTATAAATCGGAGACCGTCATGAGAAGGTAAGAAATTCCCAAAAGGCACGTGGCTAGAGTTGACCAAGTCTGCAAGAATAGTACAAGTCCGTATCGTGACATTAAATAGTTGTACCAACTGTATTTCTTTGTAATAATTACACATATACTATGGGGATTCCCCCTCTTATACAACGGGGACCCTTTTCATTTTGTAACATACATGATATTCAATACAAGAACAACAACATTCTCTGCTCTCTAACTCAAACATTCTCTACAACTGATCCATTGATTTATTGCTTCCGTTTATTGTGTTTTGATTTATTGTTCTTCACTTATTGTTTATTGTGGATAATAAAGAGGCCATCTTCGAGGCCTGTTAAGCTATTAACCCTCCATCGATCACCCTCTGTCAAGCACTCGAGCTTGACCTCGAGGCCCTATTTTGACCAGCTCGAGACTCTGTCAAGCTCTCAAGCTCAACCTCGAAGCCCTATTTCGACCAGCTCGAGACCTCGTCTCATAACCGCTCGGTTTGCCCAATTCCAGTACCCTTGGCTCTTATCTCATTTTTCTTAACTCTCACTTAGAATCTATTGCCTAAACAACTAGTATTAGAATAAATCCCATATTTTTAGAACCACAAAATCAGACATAATTGTAATTACCATTTTCACGGTAAACAGTATGGCGCCTACCGTGGGGCTAAAAATAATAGTGATTTTTTTAGTGCTAGTTTTCTGAAAACACAAGTTATTCTTCACACTTTTTCTTGCCCAAGAATCTTTGATTTCAGGTCAAAATGTCTAACTCAGTAAATGCATATGCAAACAACGGTCCTGAGGATCATGGAGAGAAGAGTGCAGCTGCTTCGGGCGCTGGTATACCACCGCAAAACCTTGAAGGACACCAGTACAAATCCCGGTTGATGAAGGCTCACGCAATGCTCAACATGTCGATGTAAGCTCTCATACAGACAAAAGTGTACGCGAAGGAGACCAATATGAAGCACAGAGAGCCCCTGCTCAAAAAGAAGGAGAAGTTAGCCTTCATGTCATTTTTGAGATGTTGCAAGCACAACAAGTAGTTATTGCTCAGCTACAAAGCCATCTAAAAACTCGAAGCATAACACCACCGGAAACGGCTCCTCGAGTCGAACAGGCACCAAAGAGGTCGAGAAACAACGGGTCAGCAGCCGACCCTGCTATTATGAAGATGCTCGAGGACCTCACAAAGAGGATTGAATCGGGCGAAAAGAAGATAGAAGCTAACGACAAAAAGGTGGAGATCTATAACTCGAGGGTCGATTAGATCCTGAGCGCACCCCCGATTCTAAAGGGTGTAGATTCAAAGAAGTTCGTGCAAAATCCATTTCCATCAGGTGCGGCTCCGAAGCCCATCTAGAAGAAATTCAGAATGCCCGATCTCCTGAAGTACAATGGACCTCGGACCCCAATGAGCACATTACTGCTTACACCTGTGCTGTGAAAGGGAATGACTTAAAAGATGATGATATTGAATCTGTCTTATTGAAAAAATTTGGAGAAACACTGTCCAAAGGGGCCATGATGTGGTATCATAACCTACCCCCAAACTCGATAGATTCGTTTGCCATGATGGATAACTCTTTTGTGAAGGCGCATGCTGGTGCCATCAAGGTCGCTACGAGGAAATCTGACGTTTTCAAAATTAAACAAAGAGAGAATGAGATGTTAAGGGACTTCGTATCCAGCTTCCAATTGGAACGAATAGAGTTACCACCGGTCTCCGATGATTGGGTAGTGCAAGCCTTCACTCAGGGCTTAAATGAACGAAGCTCGATAGCTTCAAAGTAGCTGGAAAAAAAAACTTAATTGAATATCCCACCGTACATGTACACAACATGTATCAGTCAAAGATCAAAGTCGAGTATGACCAATTGGAAGCCCCCTCGGGCGCGGTGTATCCCAGCAGGTTCTTAGCAAAGGAATCAAGGCTTCCAGAGAGACCGAGGCCAAGCAAAGAAAGGTATCAACCGTATATAGAAAATCGGAGAAATATCCCGAGGTGAATATACCTCAAAGTGATCGAAGGATGGATCGAGGCCAGAATCCTCGGGGACTCGTAAGCAAAGTAGGGTTTGACAGGTACACAAGGCCGGTAGAGGCACCCCGGCTATCCGAGTAGAACTTCAAAATTCATGTTTCAGACATCGTATTGGTCATAGGTAAAATCAAAGACACCAGGTGGACAAGAACCGTACTATCAGATCCTTCGCAAAGGAACCCTAACTTGATATGCGAATATCACGACACTCACGGTCATAGGACTGAGGATCACAGACAACTTCGGGAAGAGGTAGCCCGACTAATTAGCAAATGGCACCTTCGAGAGTTCCTCATGATCGAGCTAAAAACCAATTTCGGGAAAGAGAGGCAAACAGGAAAAATGAAACAGAAGAATCACAATACGTCATCCACATGATTATTGGAGGAGTCGACGTCCCTCAGGGACCCATTTTCAAGAAAACAAAAGTATCCATCACTAGGGAAAAGAGAACTCGAAGCTACATACCTGAAGATGCTTTTTCATTCAGCGAAGAGGACATCGAGATCTTGTCTCAACCTCATAATGATGCACTGGTAATTTCTTTTCTTTTGAATAAATTTCAAATGAAATGTGTGCTCGTGGATCAAGGTAGCTCGGCCAACATAATTAGGTCGAGGGTGGTAGAGCAACTCGGATTGCTCGACCAAATTGTGCCCACCTTTCGAGTCCTCAACGGATTCAACATGGCGAGTGAAACAACGAAAAGGGAAATCACCCTCCCAGTCAACGTGGCTGGTACAGTTCAAGATACCAAGTTTCATGTCATCGAATGTGGCATGAGATACAATGCTTTGCCTGGAAGGCCGTGGATCCACAATATGAGGCTGTACCATCAACCCTTCATCAAATGATGAAGTTTCCTATGAAGGATGGAGTGAAAACAGTGCACGGAGAGCAGCATGCAGCAAAAGAGATGTTCGCAGTGCACGATGTGGCACCGACATCGATACCCTCTATATCGGAGGGCCCAAAAAACAAGCAAACAACCGAGTAGCAATCACAGACTACATCCTCGGATGAACGAATAATGGACCGTGCCGCATCCTCGGAATGAGTAATTGAAGCATATCAAGGCTTGAACGCCACCACAATTAAGGTACAATCCTCTCCCTCTTTCCTTCACATTTTACACTAACCTATGTGCAGGTGTTCGATTGAAAGGAATCGTAGCACCCTCCAGGTCGAAGGCCTTAGGTTTTAAAGCATGCGTTGCACTCTTTTTCCCTCATATCAGATTTTATCCCAAAAGGGTTTTACCGAAGAGGTTTTTACCGAGGCAACATCTATATGCTACCTAAGGAGAACTCATCAAGCATTCAAGGCTTCTCTTCAATCAACCTAAAATACTGAGGGGCATTCCCCCGGTAGATCACCACTTCGAAGAAATTAAAATATGCTAAAGAGGGTCTCGACAGGAGAATGATGTACATGACCAAACGATCGAATGAACCGTGTCCACGTAGAATAATCGAAACCTCGATGGTGAAAACATGTATACTTGTACAAGTAATATAAGGAGAATATTTTATCATCAAAACACTTCATGCTCCAAAGAAATTCACTATTCTCGCAAGAAACAGCCCAGGGATAGAAAATTCCCGAACACTCGGGGACTGACGTCAAAAACTCGAAGCCGTAAGACCTCAGGGCTGGAAATTTCGAGCTCGTAAGCCCTCAATGAGGCAATATCACATCTGTAAGCCCTCCACGAGGCACCAATGTAAGCCCTCCACGAGGAAACACCAATAATATCAACAATGTAATCCCTCCACGAGGCAATACCAACATCAAGCCCTCCATGAGGCAACATTAAGCCCTCCATGAGGCAACATTGAACCTGTAAGCCCTCAATGAGGCAATATCGCATTTTTAAGACCTCAACGAAGCATGCTCAAACTCCTAAGCCCTCAACGAGGCAACGCCAAATCCGTAAGACCTCAACGAGGCATGTTCAAATTCATAAGCCCTCCACGAGGCACCAATGTAAGCCCTCCATGAGGCAACATCAAATTTATAAGACCTCAATGAGGAAACATCAAAAAAATTTCTATTTTCACAATGAACGACTCCAAAGCCAAAAACCTTTCAATGTCCCGGGGATGTCATCAATAGCCACCCCATCGAGCCATCAAAAACTTGAAGCCATAAGACCTCAGGGCCGGCAACTTCGAGCTTATAAGCCCTCCATGAGACACCAATGTAAGCCCTCCATGAGGCAATATCAAAACTGTAAGACCTTAACCAAGGCACGTACAAATTTATAAGACCTTAAAAAGTCATAATCCCGATATCAAATTTAAGGCTATATATCAAACTTGTAAGACCCCTAAAAAGGCATACCCTCGATATAGTCACCGAGGCTATCTCACTCGGGAACTAAAATGCTATGATCAAACATAATGACCATGGTCATAAGGCTCCGGTCAAACTAACGCAACTCGGAGACGTCCGATCGTCACCATAAAATCACAGGCCTTCATATACTTCGAAAATACTTTGAAAAGAACCGGCTAATCAGGCTACCCTTGGCATAAGTAAAAGAGCTTCGATCATATCAGCTCCAAACAATGAAAAGGCTTCGAAACAATCAGCCTTCGAGCGAAACCTCCCGAGGTGCTCATTAACCATCACATAATGGCTCGTAATCGAGGTTCTTTCGAGCCGTCGAAGAGTCGGACGAACACAAAAAACTTCAAAAATTATTTAACGAGGAAAAACTATAGACATATTAGAGGTCGTACCGACCCAATCCGTAAGACCCACGCGCCAGCCACACTAAAGGTCGTACCGACATAAGAGCCTAAGTGCCAGCCTAAAGAGCCTCAAGGCCGATTTTGAAAACCTAAGGGTCGATGAGCTCGTGTCAAAACCCGACTCAAGGAATGAGACCTAAACGTTTAACCATACTAGAGGTCGTACAGACCCAAGTAAGAGCCCAAGCGCCAGCTACACTAAAGGTCGTACGACCAAATGCGTAAGATCCCAAGCGCCAGCTGCACCAAAGGTTTTACCGACCCAATGCGTAAGAGCTTAAGCGCCAGCCACGTTAAAGGTCATACAAACCTAATGTGCAAGAGCCCATGGGCCAGACTAAAAGGCCTCAGGGCCAATTTATAACCCCAAGGGTTTCATTTTGAAGTACAAATCATCGGGATAGTTATCAACAAGCACTGAAATTCAAAACAAAAAGAAAGACAGGCACAAGAAAATCATAAATACCAAAGGATTTTTTATATATATTACAAATGTACATTTACAATGCTCCCACAGGAGTTTTATACAAAGGACAAGAAGGAAAAGCCTAGTCTACTCTCGGGACCAGCTCCCTCGACGGCCCCTCAGACCTACTCTCTCGGAGACCTTCAAATATCAGCATCAGCACTAAAATAAAGGAAAAACTTAGGGTCGATCTCATCCGCCTTGGCCTGCTTTATCTCCTCCGAGAGATCAAAGCCCCTATCAAGAATCTCTTTAAGGTCCTCTCCCCGCGATCTGCATCGGGCATAATCATTGCTCCTCCTCTCTCTATCAAAGGCTCCCATCAGCTCAACCCGAGCATAGTAACATATTTTAGGTAAACGACCACTTTCTTATAGGCCTTTGCTCAAACTTCTCCAGCTTCAGCCGGGGCGTCCACGACCTCGGCCTTCATCTTCAAAAGATCAGTCTCGATCTTGGAAATCCTGTCCGTCTGAATTGAGCTATTCTCTCGAGCATTGCGGAGTTGTACCTCAAGGGCAGAAGCCTTGGCCAAAGCATTCCTTTGGGCCGCAGCATGAACACCTATCCGCTCCTTCAACGCATTGCATTCGGAATAGACCCGTCCAACTTCGCACTTATGGAAATTGGTGAATCAGATGAGGAATCTCATGAGGAATCTGAGGTAAGTATATTCCATCTCAAAGACAAGATTAAGTTCTTATCCAAAGAAAAACTCTCTGAATTATTTCTTGACTTTATTGATGATTCTGAAGTAATTAATAAAGAAAAGGAACTGTTGTCTAAGGTGTGTGTCATATTAAAAGCAAAGTGTAAAAACCTAGAACTCAGAGTAAGTGAGTCTGTGAGTGAAAATACTGCTCCGAAGAACCAGGTTCATCCACTTGAAACAAATGTCCTAGAGTTAAAGTCTAAAAATCTAAAACTGAGACTAGGAACCAGTAAGAAGACAGCTGACAACTCTCAACTCACCTTATAAGAAAATGTAGGCAAATTAAAAGACGAGTTGTATAAGAAAGAGGAACAGATAAGAGTGTTGAAAGAGGAACTTGGTAAGGTTAAGCATGAACTAGACAGAACTTGTAAATGGAACAAATCCTCTGATACTTTGACATGGCTACAAGAACATCTTAGTAGCAATAAGAGAGGACTTGGCTTTGGGAGTCAGCTGCCTAAATGGGATCCTAAAAGCAAGTACCTCACACTTCCTGAGAACAAAATTTGTACCCACTGTGGTAAGACTGGTCACTACAAAAGTGAATGTAATGCAAAAGAGCAGGCCAGTCTGAAGAACAGAAGTTTTGTTCGAAGGAAAAATTGGTTACCTAACTGGGCCAGAAAGAATTTAATTCATCCTTTTGCCTATCGAAAGGGACCCAAACTAGTTTGGGTTCCTAAGACTAACCCTTGATTTTCTTTTGTAGGTTCAAGTGAAAGGAAGTAGCCAAATATGGTACATGGATAGTGGTTGTTCAAAACACATGACTGGCAACAAGGATCAGTTCCTTTCACTTAAGAACCTCAAAGGAGGAAATGTATCCTTTGGAAATGGAAATAAAGGTGAAATCATTGGGGTTGGTAAGGTAGGTAAGGATGAGACACGTTTCATTGAGAACGTTTACTTGATAGATGGCTTGAAATATAGACTGATCAGTGTGTCACAACTGTGTGACATAGGTAACCTGGTGGCATTCACTTCTACAAAATGCTTTGTAATAAATCTTATCACTGACAATATTATTTTGCAGGGAAAAAGTGTGAACAATATTTATATCATAGATCTGTCCACACTGTCAAAAATGAATTAACATGCTTGAGTGTGCTGGACAGTGATCCCCTCCTTTGGCACAAAAGACTTGGACATGCTAGTCTAAGTCAATTCAACAAATTAGTCTCCTAGGACTTAGTGATAGGTCTACATAACATTAAGTTCAAGGAAGACAAAGTTTGTGAGGCTTGTGCAAGGGGGAAGTAGGTAAGATCATCTTTTAAAAGCAAGAAAATAGTAAGTACCACCAGGACAATAGAACTAGTCCATATGGATCTATGTGGTCCTATGAGAACATTAAGCAGAGGTGGTAAGAGATATGTGAAGGTGCTTGTTGATGATTATTCTAGATTTACCTGGACATTGTTTCTAACATCTAAAGATGAAGCATTTGACATGTTTACTTCTTTTGTTAGAAAAATTCAGAAACAATTAGGAAATCAACTTGCATCAATTAGGTCTGACATGGCACTGAATTTGAAAATATTAAATTTGCTGAATTTTGTGATGAGCATGGCATAGATCATAAATTTTCTACCCCTAGAACTCCACAACAAAATGGAGTGGTTGAAAGAAAGAATATGACACTTGAAGATATGACTAGGACTATTCTTCTAGTAAACTACCTCATAGCTTTTAGGCAGCAGCTATAAATACTGCATGCTATATCATAAATAGGTGCATGACTAGACCACTTGCAGAGAATACTCCCTATGATTTACTTAAAGGGAGAAAGCCCAACATATCCCACCTTAGGGATTTTGGTTGCAAGTGCTTTGTGCACAACAATGGCAAGGACTCCCTAGGTAAGTTTGATCCCAGAAGTGATGAGGGAGTATTCTTGGGATATTTCTCACACAATAAGGCCTATAAAGTTTATAACAAAGGAACTTTGGGTGTTGAAGAAAGTGTGCATGTGGTTTTTGATGAAACTAACATTCTTTCTAAGATACAGGAACAAGAGGATGAAGAAATTGGGCCGGTCAGAAACTCATTCCAAACTGGAGCAACACTAGAGGAAGGAAAAGGTGATGGAACAGGTTCATCCATCCCGGGCAACATGACAGGGGGAACTGAACAACAAGCTAATTCCCAAACCTCATTGGAACCTATCCCTGATCCTGTTCCACAGCAACAAGGCACTGTAGGACCTTCAAGTAATAACCAGTTGGTTGTAAAACCACACAGATATCAAAGTTCTCACCCCATTGAGAACATTATCACTTATCCAACCTATGGAATCAAAACAAGATATTCTCTGAAGAATCTTTGTACTTTTGATGCTTTCCTATCTCTTATTGAACCTAAAAATATTGTTGAGGCTTTGCAGGATGCAGACTGGGTAAATGCAATGTAGAAGAACTCAACCAATTTGAAAGGATTCAAGTTTAGCATCTGGTACCAAGACCCTTGGATAGATCAGTAATTGGCACAAAGTGGGTCTTCAGAAACAAACTTGATAAAGATGGAACAGTTACAAGAAACAAGGCAAGATTGGTGGTTCAAGGATATAGTCAGGAGGAAGGCATAGACTATGATGAAACTTTACTCCGGTGGCAAGTTTGGAAGCAATCAGGCTCCTCATAGTCTTTGCTGCTTACATGGAATTCACCCTTCACCAGATGGACATCAAGAGTGCTTTCCTGAATGGAAAATCTAAAGGAAGAAGTGTTTGTCAAGCAACCTCCTGGGTTTGAGAACAAGGAGAACCTTGATCATGTGTACAAACTTGACAAAGTACTATATGGACTCAAGCAATCACCCAGAGCATGGTATGAAAGATTATCAAAATTCTTGCTTGAGCATGACTACAAGAGAGGTAAAATTGAGAGTAATCTATTCTTGAAGGAAAAAGGTAAAGATCTCTTGGTAGTTCAGATATATGTAGATGGCATAATCATTGGAGCAACTACTAAAAAGCTAAGTAAAGAATTTGCTAAACTGATGAGGAGTGAATTTGAAATGAGCATGATGGGTGAGCTTAATTTCTTTTTAGGCTTACAAATTAAACAAAATGCAAATGGAACTATAATCCATCAGCAAAAGTATGTGAAAGAGTTGCTTAAAATATTTAAAATAGAAGACTCCAAAGAAATTGACACTCCTATTGCAACAGCCACTAAACTAGATGTAGATGAACCTGGTTCATCTGTTGATCAAAAGTTGTATAGGGGAATGATTGGTTCATTGTTGTATATCATTGCTAGCAGACCTGACATTATTTTTAGTGTGGGACTTTGTACAAGATTTCACGCCAATCCAAAAGAATCTCACTTAACTGCAGTAAAGAGAATCCTAAGATACCTAAAAGGCACCACTGATTTGTGGCTTTGGTATCCTAAAGGTAGCAACTTTGATCTTGTGGGATATGCTGATGCTGACTATGCAGGTTTTCTAGTAGATAGAAAGAGCACCTCAGTTATGGCACATTTTTTGGGCTCATGTCTCGTGTCTTGGGCCACTAAAAAGCAGAATCCTGTAGCTTTATCTACTGTTGAGGCTGAGTATGTGGCTGCAACCTCATGTTGTGCTCAGTTATTATGGATTAAACAACAACTGATGGATTTTGGAATAGAGGTTGGATGTATCCTTATCTTTTGTGATAACACTAGTGCTATCACTATGACAGAGAACCCCGTTCATCATAAAAGAACAAAGCACATAAATGTTAGACACCATTTTTTAAGAGACAACTATGAGAAGAGATTGATCTCCATTGAATTTTGTGCTACTGATAAACAGATTGCTGACATATTTACAAAAGAACTAAGTAGAGAGCGTTTTGAAAGGAAAAGGTTAGAGTTAGGGATGATTAATATCACCTAATTGAACCAGTTCATAATGTACATGAAAAAAAAATTAAAAAGGGAAAAATGATTTTTTTTTTTGGCTAGAAATTCTGAAATTTGTGTAAATAATCAGATTAATCGTTGCTCAGTCTCATGCTGTAAATAGCATACACTCTTGCCATGTTTTGATATGAATCATTGGTTAATGTTTTTCCTATTTTTGAAATTTGAGGCTTGATCAAGAGGTTTCTTACACAATGAACCTGGTTCATCAGTGCTGGTTCATCTGAAAGGCGAGGTATGTGTTCTCCACCATACACATTTTGAAATATTAATAGTTAATCATGAACATAACTCTACCTAAAACAAGATCTTTTCAAAATCTAGTCTTTATCATAATTTTGAACCAGTTTTGTCACCTCTTAGAATCCCATCAAATTAAAAGCCTAGAAAATAAGGTAGCTGTAATCGTCATCTCTAATTGACACTTACAGAAGTAATTAGACTTTTTTTTTACCCAAATTACTCCCGTTATATATTAATTACCTATCCCCTTTAGAACCCCATCATCATCACTTCTCTAAGTCATCATTCATTTTTTTTCTCTAAGCCATAACTGTCGAAACCCTTTCATCTCTAACTACTCCAAAACCTTGATCATAATTCTCTTTTCTTCTTCAACTCAAAATCAAAATGGCTTATACTCCACCACCTGCTACTCCATATTTGATCTCTTCCTCCACACCTCAATACAGTACCACGCCCTCACAATCCAGCTCCACTACATCTCAATCCCATCCCACCACCCCTCAACAAAATCCCATTATGTCTCAACCAAGCACCATCGTTCCTCAACCCAGCCCTAATCTAGAACCCAGGAGAAAGAGGGTCAAAATGCTTGGCAGGAAAACTGTTGCTACTAGGTCTCTCACTAAAAAGTTGAATGCTAAACTTCAAGCCAGTCAGGCTCAAGAATCAGAAAACTCTAGTGACTTCTTCAAGTCAGCAACTGAAGGGGAAGCAACTGGATCATCTGATGTTGACCAGGTATCATCTATTCCAAAAACTAGGTCTGAGGCTGAGCTTGAAATTTCTAAGAATAGGTTTGTCTTGATTGGGTCTGTGGTGGATGTGGAGGTACCAGATAGACAACGATGGGGTGGTAAAAATAAAATTAAGAAAGAAAAGGAGAGAGAGGGAGACATGAGTAATGTGAAGGGAACAGGGGAGGATGCTACTCCGTTGGCTATCTGTGGCTCTGAACCAGTGGTAGTAGGAGAAGGAACCAAGGAGTTAGGGGGAAGTGACTTAGGCGAGGCTGCAGAGGGGTTAGCAAATCTTGGAAAATTTACAAATGAACCTGGTTCATCTATTGAGGAGACCTTAGCAGATCTTATGAAAAAGTTAGGAGAGAGTTATAAACCAAAGAAGAAAAGGACTCTAAAGGCTAAGAAATCTGAAAATGCAGGAGCAAGTAAGAAGAGAAAAGTCCCTCCATCTGTTGGCTCTGAAACTCCTCTTCCAAGAGGAAGAACTACAAGAAGTGCACTTAGGCAGAGTGAGGGGAGTTACAAAAAGCTTTGAAGGAAAGTAAGAGAAAGAGAGCTGAGAAGGGAAAGGAGAAAATAGATGAGCCTGTAGACGCTGTTTAGATTGAGGAGATGAACCTGGTCTATCAAGACGAACAAAGGGCAGAAGTTGAGGTTCAGACCCCCAAACCAAAGAAACCCAAGACTTCTTCAAAGAAGTCTGCATCTGTGTCTATTGCACCCTGAACTATATCCAAGAGAACCAGGTCTACAGTAAAATCAA
Organism: Nicotiana knightiana; assembly: GCA_005239525.1. Taxonomy (NCBI): domain Eukaryota; kingdom Viridiplantae; phylum Streptophyta; class Magnoliopsida; order Solanales; family Solanaceae; genus Nicotiana; species Nicotiana knightiana. Next base: position 98,234 of record ML436718.1, on the reverse strand, counting down.
AGAAAGTTCAAATTGATGAAGAGGAGGATTGGAGTGTTGAAGAAGAATATGAGTCTGCTAAAGAGCAGAACAATTTGACTAAGTTTAGGAAGCGCACCATTCTGAATGGGAGATTGCTGAAAGATTTGGAGGAATCTGGCATGGTCTATCTGATGGATAAGCTGGAGGTGCAGGGTATGAAGGACATAGTCCTTCAGTTAGATGGGAGGCTGGCTAGAAGTGAGATAGTCCAGTTCATGGACAATGCTCTAATAAAGGATGGCAGAGTCTCTAGCCAAGTAAAGGGGACCAAAATTTCTTTTGATGCCATGGAATTGGGAGAAATGCTTGGGATTCCGTCTGAAGGCTATGACGACTACACCAGGAAGAAATGGCCCAGCTTAGATGCTCTTCCTACTGCTCTGCAAATCACAGAAAGGTTCTGTGACAATGAAGAGGAGGTTGAACCAAGGGATGTCTACAAGAGTGAGATGACTCCCCCTCACAAGGTGGTGTTTGAGTTCATTAACAAGTGTGTACTGCCAAGGCAGGAGAAAAGGCACATAGCCAACTACATGGACTTAGTTCTCATGGAGTGCCTGGACAGTGGAAAGCAGATCAACTGGTCTTACTTTATCATTCAGCTGCTGGACAAGGTGGTAAACGGTTCCAAGGCTCATGCCATTCCTTATGGATTCATCCTCACAACTGTACTTGCTCACTACAAGGTGACTCTAAAGAAGGCATAAATGGCCACAGTCAAGGATCACTTTGGAAAAAATACTCTTCTGGCCTGTGACTGTTGTCAATGTTCCTGACAATGAACCTGGTTCATCCAGGAAGACACATGTGAACAGCAAAGTCAGAGCACTTATGCAGGAGGGTGGGGCTAAGGATGCAGAAATACTTAGGCTGAAGAACCGCCTGGCAGAGGTTGAATCTGAGAGGGATGCTCTCAGAACTGAGCTTGCCAAAGAAAAGGAGAAGAATGAGGCGATTCTCAAGGATATGCTATCTCTTCTCCAAGCCAAAACCCCAGCCTCCACCCCTTCCCAGCCTTAGTAGTCCAGCCTGTCTTCGACCTTCAATGACCAGATTTGGGATTTTTCTTATTTTTTTTGCCCATGGTGTTAACTGTTTTTATTTCTTCTTGTGGATTGTGGTTGAACAATGCTTCTATCAATGAATTTTGCTGTTTTTCCTCTTAATCTTGTTTCATTTTCTTTGATATTTTGCATTCTTGGTTTCCTATTGATGATTAATCCATGATTGCACTTGTAGTTGCCTCAGTGGCCATGAGTAATTCTTATATATCTGGGATTTCTAACATTTTGCAACTTTTCGATGATGCCAAAAGGGGGAAGATGTGCTATACTTTGAACATGTGATATTTATAACCTAATGAACCTGGTTCTTTATGATAAATCTTTAATACTCGAAAAAGTGTCAATGTTGGATTAATTTGGTTACATACCTAAGCACAGGGTATGTCATCATCAAAAAGGGGGAATTTGTTGGCCCAAGAAACTGAATGGTTTTGAAGATTGGCAAAGGAACTCAAAGTTGAACCAGGTCCATCACTAGAGACATAGACACATGCAGAGTTAAAGGCACGTGAGGTGCACATGCAAGAGATAAACGAAATCTGTGAATTAAAGAGATATCTCCTGATCGAAAAGATTGCAAAATGATTAGGAGAAGGACTCCTTATTCAGTAAGAACAGAATCAAGATAAGGAAGGATTTAAGAAGTGGAGATAAACTAGAACTCTTCCACCAAGGAAGAGTAGCATCAGAATTCTAGTAAATATCTTGTTTACTAATCCAATATATTGCTCAGTGTTCTTATTGTACAGGTACGCACAAAAGCAGAAGCTAAACAAGAATTGAGAGCAAAATTAGCAAGGCAATTTTGCAAGCAGTTCGTGTGAGAATTAAGTGTGCGACTCTAAAGCTACTTGAACCAGCTAGAAGAACTAGTTCCAATAGTTGTCTTTTAGTCTAGTTTATTTGTAGTAGGTGATTTCAACTTGTACCTTTTCAGCTTTATCTAGAAGCATTTGTAATAGGTACTGTGTGTTCAAGTTATAGCTAACTTGGAGTTTGTCGTAAATAGCTAGAGGCTAGTTTGTCACAAAGGGATTAGAGGTAATCCTTAGGTTTACAAAGAGTTTCGTAAATGCTGTTTGGCTCACTGATTTAGTAAAGAGTTTTGGGAAAATCCTACTGGAAAGTAGGTCGTGATTTTTTTCACCTTTTTAGCCAGGTGTTTTCCATGTAAAAATCTCTGTGTTCTTTAATTTCTGTATTTATTATTCCACATAATGTAAGAGTTGGAACACATAGATAACCCGGTCCTTCTATAACCAGTGCACGCGAAAATCAGACACCACACAAATCACCCCCTCTTGTGTGGTATTGACGTATAGAACATATGTTGATTTAATTATATCGGGTTCGGATTATGGTTACTAGAATTGGAATAGCTTCGTTATGTCATTTGGGACTTGTGTGCAAAATTTGGGTTCATTCCGGGTTGATTTGATACGTTTCGGCACGAGTTTTGAAAGTTGAAAGATTCAAAGTTCATTATGTTTAATTTGAGGTGCAATTAATCGTTTTGATGTTTTTAAGTGTTATTTGAGGCCTCGAGTAGGTTCGCGTTATGTTATTGGACTAGTTGGTATATTCGGACGGGGTCCCGAGTGGCTCGAAAGAGTTACAGACGAGGTTCAGATGGTTTGGATCAATTTTTGGCTAAGGCTGCTAGTGAAAGGATTTGGTGTGATCGTACCTGCGGCTGGTTTTGCGCAGGTGTAATGGTCGCAGAAGAGACATAGGATTCCCAGAAACGAGGTGAGAGCTGGGTGAGGAAGATCGCCGAAGCGGAGATTTTGGGCGCTGGTGTGGATTCGCATGTGCAATGAGTTGAAGTGCAGGCGCAAAGTCTCCACAGAAGCAGAGTTTTGTTACTGCAGGTGCGACGGGGTGCTGAGCCAAGATGTTTTCACATAAGTGAGGGATTTCACCGTAGAAGCGACCTACTGTCCGCAAATATGAAGAGTGCTGGGCAAAATGTTTTAAGTTCGAGGGTTCAATATTTTTACCCATTTTTGGATTTTTGGATCTCGATTTGGCGACTTTGAAGAGGAAATTCACCACACTAATTGGGGTAAGCATTCTTAACTAGGTTTTGTCTATATTTCATGAGCCGTTCGGAGGTCTTGGAGCATCACTTGGCTTGCTCGGTATTGGATTTGGCTGGTTTGAGGTAAGTAACACTTCTAAACTTGGTGCTGAGGGTATGAAACCCCGAATTATATGCTATGTGATTGATGTGGATGTGAGGCGCATGCTAGGTGACGGGCGTGTGGGCGTGCACCGTGTGAGTTTTGATTTAGTCGATTCCGTAGAACTGTGTAGCTATCTTATCTGAATATTTTTAGTTTACTCTATGTGTTAGAGCACTTGAGCTATAATTTATGCTAGAAATCATGTTTAGGCTATATGCTGGTACTATTGGGGCCCACAATGGTCGTTCTTTGTTGTTGAGTTATTTGCTTAATTGCAGTTATGTACTCAGTTGCATTAATCATTTCATATCATATCTAGTCTTTGTTATCGTATATTGTCACACCTTGTATCATTGATTAGGGTTTCTTAGAATGAGTGTTGTGAGCCCTAGATACTGGACAAATTAATGATTGAGTGAGACCGAGGGCCTGTTGTGAGTAATATTTATGGGATCGGGTTGCACGCCGCAGCGGGCATTATTGATTCATGCCAAGATTTGGCTTATTATAGTGCTTGGGATGGAAAGAGCCGTGGTTAGATCTTCCATGGTTTATTTGCATTTGGGCACAATTGCTAGCAATCATTTGCATTGGGCTGGATATGCCCTTGTTCATTTGCATTGGGCTAGATTTACCCTGGTTGATTTGCATCTTTGGGCTAGATCTGCCTCGATTTATTTGCATTTGGGTTGGATTTTCCTTGTACAGTAATGAGCGACTGAGTGTGCTGAGTATTAAGCATGATGAGTAAGAATACGAGATAGTGAGATCGAGTACTCTGAGAGCATGAGTACATGAGTTCATCATTGAGATGCGTTGCATTTGACATGCGTACTTGAGATACAGGCATAGAGATGCATTTCCTCATGCTACCCAATTTTGGTGATATTCATGATTTAACCTGTTTATTGACATGTAGGCATAGAGATGTATTTTTCTCATGCTATCTGAAAATGAAACATCTTAATTATTGTTAAAATATTTTTGGGGAAAATTACGGTTTTAAGATTTACTCATATCTCTGGTGATTTGGTAAAAAGAACTGAGTTTTACTAACATCTTTGAAAAACATGCCTATTTTCCCGTAACTATAAACTAGTTGAGCATCGTACCTCTGAATTATTTCATGTATCATTTTTATTATGTTGTTATGAACTGTTGTTGGCTATTGATGTTGGACCCTGACCCTTGTTCCAGTTCGTCTCTACTTTCAACCTAAGGTTAGGTTTGTTACTTATTGAGTACATGGGATCAGTTGTACTCATACTACACTTTGTACCTTGCGTGCAGATGTTGGATGTTGATGTTGATGTGTACAGCGGGAGCTGGATCTGAAGATGTACTTGCATTCCAGTTATGACTATCACTTGTCCTTGCTAGCATTAGATTCAAATTATGTTCATTTACATTTCAACCAGATGTTGTAATTATTTTAGTTCAGTCTTGTAAAAATCATAATCTTAGAAGCTCATAATTTGTACTACCAGTCCTTGGAAATTTTTTTGTGTAAAAGCAGTTGTATTATCATTTCTTCTCTTAATAAATCTTACTCCCTCTGTTTCAATTTATGTGAACCTATTTCCTTTTTGATCCGTGCCAAAAAGAATGACCTCTTTCCTTATATGAAAATAATTTACCTTTATGCAATGATTTATAGCCACACAAAATATATGTGCCTCATTTTGCACCACAAGTTCAAAAGTTTCTCTCTTTTATTAAACTTTGTGCCCAGTCAAATAGGTTCACATAATTGAAACGGAGGGAGTATTAAATTGGATAGTTGTTCATTGGCTTACCTAGCGGGTGGGTTAGGTGTCATCACGACTAGTTCGATTTTGGATCGTGACAAGTTGGTATCAGAGCTCTAGGTTCATAGGTTCTACGAGTCATGAGCAAGTGTCTAGTAGAGTCTTGCGGATTGGTATGATGACGTACATACCTATCTTCGAGAGGCTACAAGGCATTTAGGATAAACTTCCCATCGTTCTTTACTTATCGTGCGACATTAATTCAGCTTGAAGCGTAACTATTTGAATTCCTTCCCCACATTCATATGCGCATGCGAGCGCTCGGTACCTGTTGTACATCGAAGGCTTGTGATTCCATTGATGAGGTGCGCGATGTGATTTTGGCTTGCTGATGATAGGCTAGTCTGGAGGACTTGAGGCCGGGTTTTGAACGTAGCTTGAGAACGGGGATTTCAACTGTGTGAGCATGTGTTTTTGGACTTATAAGTCTGCTAGTGTCCCTATTAATGGAATTTGTGGCTCGATGAGTGGTTGGATGACCATATGATAAGTATGATGTGACTGCGGGATGTATGGTTTTAATGTGAGGGAAGAGTTTGTTTGGGATGTGAAAAGGACTATTGGGTGCTTTATTTCTATCTTTATATGGCGTATAGTCTCGAGTTATGAGTGTATTAAAAGATTTTTCATGTTGTTTAATTTTGGAACGAAGTAGATTTTCATGTCTTGTTGTGAGTTCAGACTCAGGAATATTAAGCGATAGCGTAGTGGTTGTGGTTGTGAAAGGTTATAGAGAGATATCAGTTTGACACTAAGTGGGTGGGTTATCACCTGCGGGGTAATCCATGGATGTGTGATCCTTATGATGTTATGTGGAGTCTTTCTTTTCTACTAGTGGGTTATATTTGTGCGATTTGAGTTTGGATAGGTTGCAATAGTTGACCTGACCGTGGTGGATGTATACGAGCTTAGTATATGATTTGAGGTACTATATGGTTTGTGTTATGTGAGATTATGAAGGATTTAGTTGAATCTCCTTGCAGTATTATCGTAGTAATAGAGTATGGGTATTGTGAGCTATCGAGTGTTTTGATCTGTGGCTTTGAGCCAAGTGGGGGAGTCTGCTATCGACAATTTGATTGCATGGTTACGTGTTGTATTGGTTTTGGTCTGACTCATACTTGTGGATCGGTTATGACTTACATAGGTTGAGATCAAGGATGACTCGTTTAAAGAAAACGGGTTATGTTATACTTTATGGGTATATGGGAATCATGGGATGATTGAGTTATTATTCGTGAAGGAGGTAGTGCGCGTGGTGTATGAAATTTCTCGGTTGCTTAAAGGTGTCGATTACTTCTTCGGGTGTTGTTGTGCTAATGGGGCACAGGCCGTTTGTCCCGTTTAGGCGACGCAATTGAGATTTGAGCAAAATAGATGACTCCCGAGAAGGATCTAATAGATTCAAGAATTATATATAGCAATTGAGAATTTATTCGGATTTGTATATATGGTTAGACTCTGAGATTTACGTCAGATGGTATCGAGACTCACATCATTTCTGTATCACTACAAATTCTACATTTTAGTATCAAGAAGGTAACAGAAATGGTTTCAGGTTCACATGACTCTTCGGGGTGGGCGTCTCGATTATGGTACTTTTGGGGTGCTTGAGAGGGAATATAGTGGCGTATGGGCGTTAGGGTGGCATGGTTTTATTTTAGGATCTCGTGGGGTGAGTTTTGGTTGATGAGCATGGTATTATGGCGAAGAGGAGTGTCAACTTGAAGGAAATTCAGAAGGAACTCGGAGAAATGGGACCTCTTGACAGTAGGTTGGATCAGCACGACAATGGATACGATCGGTTCCTTGGGTACTTATGATGTGGTGAGTTTCTATAGGTGTTTTGTGGCAATACTCTTGGGTTTGGAGACCAGCGTGGCTTGGTTGAGTTAGAGAGATTCAGTTCTGATTACTTAATTATGTGCAAGTGGGTTTTGAAGAGTTTTCGATGTTTTCTACCATGGTTTGAGAAGGATAATTCCTACCGGCATGAGAAGAATGCTGCGTATTGTGAATTTCTCTTAGATGAGATCAAATGGAAGGTTTTTGAAAGATTAAGTATGTATTCTTCTTGTGACTCGGAGTTGATTATGAGATTCTCGTACTAATGGCATGATAGATGCGGTGTGTTATGTAGGATTGCAATTTGCTTGTGCAAGGACATGGTCCAGATTTGGAAGGGAAGGTCATGAATTTTGGACAACATGGACAGTTTCAGATATTTAGATGAATGTTATAACTACTTGTTAATTCCTAAGGAGGGTGCGTATTTCAGAAGGTGCACTGTGTTCAGACTTACAGATATTTCATTGGTATTTCGGTACTCGCCTAGTTGATCGGCTGCTAATATTCATATTTTTCTATGTGGCACGGAAGAATTATGGAAGTATACCTCATGTGATGATCATGTATGAGAGATGCATTAGACATTGGAGCGGTGGAGTTGGGATCAGATATGGTAATTCATGTGTTTTATCAACTTAGAGACCAGGAATTCTTAGAAAACAGATTGTTTCGTGGTTGTGGAATGTGAAGATATGTCCGAAGCTAGCTAGATGATAGTATGTTTTATGGTTTACTCATTGTGGAATTTCGGAGTGTTATGTATCTATTTATGGGTGATCATAGTGGATTTGGGTATGTTGGCAGGCCCAATGAGGATGTGTATTCTACACCGGGTCGAATTGGTTAACTCCGTACTGCTTTTGTTAAGGGATGTTCCATTCGATTAAATTTGAGCTTGTCTGTGTTCTGAGATGTTCTATGAGTTACCTTTTTATGTTACGAGGGGTTGGTAGCCGTTGGTTATAGGCACACATGGTGCGGTCCTATTTGGTCCTTATAGGAGAATTTGAGCAAGATGGATATTAGGGTGTTGAATGGTTGATTGCGCCTTGGTTATATTCTCTCCGGACTGTGGTATATTGTGCTAGTTGCTTTTTCGTGGTTATGGTCATGCATTTTTGGTACTAGACATCAAATTGCGTGTGGTTGTTGATTTTGAGCATGGTGGCTTGAGGTATTTCATACGGATCAATGTTAGGATTGGGCCACACATTATACTGGAGTTATGTTGGAATATGATCCTTCATGTTAGATTCGTGTGTTTTGGTTCTACGATGTGTGATGTGTTCTTAGCATTGCGTTGTAGTAGTATTTGATGAGTTTGTGGGGCAGTTCTCTCATATGAGTTATTTTTCATGATTGAGTACCTTTGAATTTTTGTGTATTGGTGCACGAATTGCACGGTTTGTTGATCTAGGTAGTACTGGAGTGGCATGTCAGTAGGGTAGCTTGTATTTGAAAAGATGAGGTTGTCGGACCTAGAATGGGTGCTATCGGATTTGATTGCGGCATATTTGAAAGGACAATGTCACTGATCGGCTTAGAAATTGGCTATAGTTCTTGTCAAAAGAGAGGGAGCTTCATGACTTGTTGATATGATGAATGGTTATGAGTTTCTACGTGTTTCTTTCATCATCAGCAGTGTACGAAGGTTTTAGAACGAGGTTTTGTTTGATACGAGGTTTATTACCGGTATTGGGTTGTTTTGAGCAGCTATTGTGATCGAAAATTTTGCTACGGGTATACGAGTCGTGTTGTATGTCATGTGATAACATCTTGGGTTATAGTTATGGATTGATACAACTTGTTCATACTTGTACAGTGTGTAGACGCGAGGTTCGGATCTTGTAGGAAATTCTGGATGTTGGAAATTGGATTCTGTGGTTTACATGCTAAGGTTGAAGTAATGATTTTCAGTTATGATGTGTTGTTGGGCCTATATGGAATAGGGTGACATGGGATCATCTCAGGTATGTCCATGGTAAGTTTACATGGTGGTTTGATGGATTTGGAATGACTCTTAGCACGTTCGAGGACGAACGTATGTTTAAGTAGGGGAGGATGTAACGACCCGACCGGTCATTTTGAGCATTTACACTTTTATCGGTAGTTTGGGGGCATGAGTAGCTCCTTATGATGTATTATGACTGGTGTGTGTCGTCGGTTTTTATTTGTAGGTGATCCGGAGTTTGATTTGGAAGAATGAAGTTCATCATTGAAGCCTTAAGTTGGAAGAGTTGACTAAGTTTGAGTTTTGTGAATTTGACCTCGGAATAGAGTTTTGATAGTTCCATTAGGTCCGAATTGTGATTTTGGACTCGGGTGTATGCCCGGATTTGTATTTGGATACTTCTATAAGGATTTGACACTAATTGGCATAAATTAGAAATTGAAGGTTTGGAAAGTTCATAAGTTTGACTGAGAGTTAACTTTGATGATGTCGGATTCGAAATGTGGTTCCGAGAATTGGAATAGCTTTGTTATTTCATTTGGAACTTGTGTCCAGAATTTGGGTTCAATCCGGGTTGATTTGATATGTTTCGGCACGAGTTTTGGAAGTTGAAAGATTCAAAGTTTATTATGTTTGATTTGAGGTGCGATTCGTCGTTTCGATGTTGTTATGCGTGATTTGAGGAATCGAGTAGGTTTGTGTTATTGGACTAGTTGGTATATTCGGATAGGGTCCCGAGTGTCCTGGAAGAGTTTCGGACGAGGTTCGGATCATTTTGATCATTTTTTGGCTAAGGCTGCTGGTGTGATTGCACCTGCGGCTGGTTTTGCGCAGGTGCGATGGTCGCAGAAGCAACAAAGGAGTCACAGAAACGAGGTGCGAGTTGGGTGAGGAAGATCGTCGAAGCGGATATTTTGGGCGCTGGTGCGGATGTGTAGGTGTGATGAGTTGGATCGCATGCACGAAGGTCTCCGCAGAATCAGAGTTTTGTTACCATAGGTGCGAGGGGGAGCTAAGCCAAGCTGTTTTCTTATAAGCGAGGGATTTCTCCGCAGAAGAGAACATCACAGAAGCGACTTACTATCCACAAATGCGAAGAGTTCTTGGCAGAATGCTTTAAGTTCGAGGGTTCGATAATTTTACCTATTTTATGATTTTTGGAGCTCGGTTTGGGAGACTTTGAAGAGGAAATTCACCTTACTAATTAGGGTAAGCATCCTTAACTTGGTTTTGTCTATATTTCATGAATTTATCTTCTTTTTTGGCAATTGGTAGATGAATTTTAAAGAGGAAATTGGAGGTTTTCTCTAAAGTTTCATAACGCGAATTTTTGAGTTTTGTACATCAATTTGGAGTCGGATTTGAGTGGAACTAGTATGGTTGAACTTGTAATTAAATGGGTTGTCGGATTTTGTAAGTTTTTCCAGCTTCCAAGGTGCAGGACCGGGTTGGTTTTGGGATTTTGACTAAATATTCGACCTTTATCGATTGAGTTTGTTTCCTTTGACGTTATTTGATGTATTTGAGTAACTTTTGGCTAGTTTCGAACTGTTTGGAGGTTGGTACGCACGTGATGGTATTTTTGGAGCATCGCTTGGCTTGCTCGGTATTGGATTTGGCTTGTTCGAGGTAAGTACCACTTCTAAACTTGGTGTTGAGGGTATGAAACCCCTTATATGATTGATGTTGATGTAGCGCGCATGCTAGGTGACGGGCGTGTGGGCGTGCACCGTGTGAGTTGTAATTTAGTCGATTCCGTGGAACTGCGTAGCTATCTTATATAAGCATTTTTATTGTACTCTATGTGTTATAGCACATGAGTTTTAATTTATGCTAGAAATCATGTTTAAGCTATATGCTGGTACTATTGGGACCCACATTGGTCGTTCTTTACTATTGAATTATTTTCTTAATTGCATTTATGTACTTAGTCACATTAATCATTTCATATCATAGCTCAGTCTCTGTTATCATATATTGTCACATCCTGTATCATTGATTTGGGTTGCTTAGCATAAGTGTTGTGAGCCCAAGAGACTGGAGAGATTGATGACCGAGTGAGGCTGAGGGCCTGTTGTGATTAATATTTATGGGATCGGGCTACACGTCGCGACATGATTTATTGATTCATGCCAGGATTTGGCTTATTATAGCGCTTGGGCTGGAAGGAGCCCCTATGGAGTCTGCAGACACATAGTGGGCGCAATTGCTAGCAATCTTTTGCATTGGGCTAGATCTGTCCTGGTTCATTTGCATTGGCTTGGTTCTGCCCTGATTTATTTGCATTTTGGGTCATTTGCATTGGGTTGGATTTTCCCTGATTTATTTGCATTTTGGTTCATTTGCATTGGGTTGGATCTGCCGTGGTTTATTTGCATCTTTGGGTTGGCCTGCCTTGTTTATTTGCATTTGGGATGGATCTGCCCTGTACAGTATTGAGTGACTGAGTTTGTTGAGTATTGAGCATGATTAGTGAGAATACGAGACAATGAGATCGAGTACTCTGAGAGGTGAGTACATGAATTCATCATTGAGATGCATTGCATTCGATATGCGTACTCAAGATACAGGCATGGAGATGCATTTTCTCATGCTACCCGGTTCTGGTGAAATTCATGATTTCACCTGTTTATTGACATGTAGGCATAAAGATGTATTTTTCTTATGCTATCTGAAATGAAACCTCTTAATTATTGTTGAATTATTTTTGGGAAAAAATTCCAGTTTTCAGATTTACTCATAACTCTGGTGTTTTGGTGAAAAGAACTGAGTTTTACTGACATCTTTGAAAAACATGCCTATTTCGACGTATCTGTGAACGAGTTGAGCATCATATCTCAGAATTATTTCTTGTATCATTTTTACTATGTTGTTATGAACTGCTATTCGCTATGGGTGTTGGACCATGACTCTTGTTCCAGCTCGACACTACTTTCAACATATGGTTAGGTTTGCTACTTATTGAGTACATGGGGTCGGTTATACTCATACTACACATATGCACCTTGCGTGCAGATGTTGGATGTTGATGTTGTTGTGTACAACGGGAGCTGGATCTGAAGATGTACATGTGTCCCAGTTACGACTATCACTTGTCCTTGGTAGCATTAGATTTGAATTATGTTCATTTACATTTCAACTAGATATTGTAATTATTTCAGTTCAGTCTTGTAAAAATCTAAATTTTAGAAACTCATGATTTGTACTATCAGTCCTTGTTCTTGGTATAAAAGCACTTGTATTATCATTTCTTCTCTTAATAAATCTCATTAAATTGTATTGTTGTTAATTGGCTTACTGATCGGGTTGAGTTAGGTGCCATCACAACTAGTTGAATTTTGGGTCGTGACATTTTGAAATGAAAAATAAATTTTTAATTAGGTATATTACAGGTAGTTTTAAACTTCAGTCAGAAGTAGATAAATAAATTTGAACATTTATCCGAAGTATTTTAACACGTGGAATCCACAATATCAAGTTCTTAACGTAGTTTAGAGCTCCTCAACCCATGTTAAAACTCCGTTAGAGTCAAGAGCAAATATGAAGCTATCGGCAAATGAATAAATTTGAACATCTTTACTCGGTACATTACGAACAAATTAAACATAGGAAATGACCTACTCTACCAAAAAAAATGAAAGATAAATAGTCACAATTCCAAAAATAAACAGAAAGCAAACATGAATACCACAAACTTTGACAGATTTTGTTTCCTTACTTCCAAACATCAATTGAGAGTCCACAAACCGTAATTTTCTATGGTCAGACTTATACTACAAAGATCAATGAATTTGCTGACTGATGTTTGAAATATATGATCATTTCGTCTAAAAATCTTAAACCATTACATAAAATATACACTTATTTCGACTTGTTCTACAAATCGGAAACAGTCTCTTGTAGAAATGTAAAGTAAGGCTACTTATATCAGATTCAACATAGTCTGATCCTTCCCTGAACCTCGCGCTCAATAAGAGCTTAGTTCACCGTGGATAACCAGGTGGAGGGTATCCAACACCTGGTGGTGGAGGGTATCCAACACCTGGTGGTGGAGGGTATCCAACACCTGGTGGTGGTGGGTATCCAACACCTGGTGGTGGTGGGTATCCATGGGGTAGCTGTTTTGGTGGGTAAGCTTGTGGCTGCGGGGTTGCATATCCAATGGTTGGAGGAAGAGGCTGATCCAAACGAGACATTTGTTGAACAGCTGGTGCTGCCATTGGCCTTGGCCCAAACTTACCATCTCTTTTATTCATTTCTACCTTGTGCTGTGTCTGCAAATTTATTTTGAAGCAATAATATTATTTTTAATCAAAAGAACATATAGCAATTTATTAGTTTTACACATCTATCACTTAGCTATGTTGCTCGGACTCGTCTAAAATAGTATGTGTAGGATCTTTCTAAAGTAGTGCAATTTTTGAATATCCAATAGTTACATATGTGGCAACATTTTTGGAGAGTCCGAGCAACATAGGTTATTAGTTCAGTTTTCATTACGTAACCATTATATCGGAGGATGCACTATTACCATAATATTTGAAGAGAAAAAAAAAAAAAGTAAAGAGTAATATATCAATTTATACATAAAAAAAATAGCACAAGCTAGAGGCAAGAAATCACCAAGAAATTTTACGACATAAGAAGAACAGAGGAGAATATCCGAAAATTGAATAACTCAACCAAAAAACTGGATTTAAATGACTTTTAGTTTTTGTATTCAAGTTATCACCTACCTGCATACAGCTACAAACCCTGCCAAAAGCAAAAGAAAAGTTAATAGAGATGGATATTACAATTAATCACAATTTACATCGTCAGTAGATATAAGTTAAATTCGTGTTTGTAATACTCAGTCAAGTGTCTTACGTGCAGTAAACCATGTCCGAACAACAGTTGAGAACCCGAGAAGCCTCTTGAAGTTCATCGTTTCCTGTAATACATGCAATGCAGCTAAATATACATGCTACCTGCTGGAGGCAAAACATGAATCCCTACGACCAAAAGGCAAAGCACAATTAGCTAAAACGATAACAAAAGAAAATTTAAATAATCAGATAAATCAGTTCCTAAACTCAACATGCTATATACAAGCAGAGAGGAGGGGGGGGAGGAGATGAGGAGGAGTTGAAATTACAATTATGCAATTATCGCATTTTGTTGTCTGCAGATTGAACTCATCTTGCAACATAAAGCGTGTTGAGGCAACTGAATTTGCAAAGCAAAGAAACACCTGAAGAGTAGAACATGATTAGGTAATTAGCCCGTTTCGCTTAGGTGATTGAAAGTAGCTGTATGAAATAAATTTTGAGATTTGATGAAAATTCTGAAGGAGGAATAAGTTCAGCAACAGCAAACCTCTGTGCAAAGACATAACTCTGGGCAATGACTTTCTCCACATCTGCCACTACAAGGCATGTAGCCTCCACAACATGTATACCTATAAGTACATAATATTTTAAAATTACGTGGATTCATAAAGAAATGTAACGAATTATATTGAATACCCAAACATAGAAAAAACAATGTTTACCTTGACATATCATTGTATAGAGCTCGTTTCCGGAGGATGTATGATGCACAAGGACCACTAAAACATTCAAAGGTAAACTGATAAACAATTTTGAACATCAAGTGTATATATATATATATGTAGGAATCCCTCATAAGCATAAAGTAAAAGAGGAGAATGTATGTAGAATCAACTCACCACCAAAGCGAGAAACAGCAAACTGCAAAGGAAACCAAAGAAAAAAAACACAGAGATCACCGTTTCGATTAGAGCATATAGCAAAATATAGAGTTTGAATTTTATCTGCTATAATATAACAGTGAAGTCAAAAAATTATTTTCCTTTCACATTAAAGTAATTAAACTCTACCCACAATAATAATGCAGTCACCAGTAAAGTCAAAAACTATTGTTTGTGATATTAAAATAACTCAAACGTTTGGCAAAATAACAATAAAGTCACTAATTTAACCCAATACGAATAAACCTACTATCAAGGTGGCGTGGCTTTATTATTACAATGGGTAAAGATTTGTTACTTTTGGTATTATAGTGGGTAAAGTTAATGTTGGGCTAAAGCAGCTCAAATACACTCTTAACATGGTGTGATATTGTCCGTTTTGGGTCAAGCCCGCACGGTTTCTCCAAAAGGCCTCACACCATTAAAAGATCCATACACTATGTAGACTCCCAATCTTTTCAACTTCCGAACTAAGTTCCACGTGGTCTACTGCCACGATCCACGGGGCCGCAACTAGCTTCTTTTTGTGTGTGTGTTTATGCGAACCATCACTCTGTCATCTCCATACTCGTCCCACTGCACACATTCTTAGAGTATTATGGCACCCGAAGCCCGTAACTAGCTTCTTTTTGTGTGTGTGCCGCCGTGCACCATCACTCCGCCATCCCATACTCGTCCCGATGGGCTCTAACTAATACCAGTTGTTGGGGTAAACTAGCCCAAATACACTCTTAACATGGTGTGATATTGTTCGTTTTGGGCCAAGCCCGCACGGTTTTCCCCAAAAAGTCTCACACCATTAAGAGATATTTATACACCTTATATGTAGACTCTCATTCTTTTCGGCTACCAGGCATCCGGTTACCTTTGCGGATCTCCGCCGCCTGCTTTTGCGCTATTGTTACTTACGACGTCTCTTCTCTTACGCAATTCCTGACTAGTCGTAGTTTTTCTAAGGACCGGAATAAGAGGTTTCGGCTTTTCGGGGTATTTAACATAACTAATAATTTTATATTGGAAAAGTTTAAAAATTTCAAACAATTTTGATCGGTATTCAACTAAGGGCCCCGTTAAGTAAGATGGGAGCCAATACAAAGCTAACAAGCGGGAACCCTGATCTAGACACAGTAGGANTAAGCCAACCCTTATAGATGTTTCGACGCTTGATTCTCGAATAGGATTGAATCTAAGATGAATGCTTGGTTTACGTTATGGAAGAAAGACATGTATATGTGATATTAGATATTGACTAGTGCTAGTTCAACCAACAGTTAACTTATTTTAATGCCACATGAATGCACTATTACTCCATATAACGTTACTATTATAGATTTGACTTCGAAAAGCAGTAAGCAATTCGAAAAAATTAATGAAAATTTCGGGTAAAGATACGTACAGAGAGGATCAGACTGAGGAGCGCGGAGGAGATCAGTGTGCCAGTGATTTCGATAATTTTGACGGAATTTCATTTTCTCCATTTCAGCCTCCGACGAAGCCATCGGAACGACAATTGAGTATTACAAATTTCACGTTTGGAACAGCGCTTAAAACCTTTTTTTCCCCTGTCAATTGAAAAGAGAAAAAATAAATAAGCAAACAAGCTTCGGCGTGTTTGTGAATGTTTTTTTGATTAAGAAAATAGAGTTGAATATTCCTAGTCCAAATTCGAGAACGTTCTCCGTGTCTGCGCGGGTGGCTGTGAGAGACTTTTCAAGCTTTGAAGATGAATAAAGGAGGGGAGAATGTATGTACATGTGGGGTTAGAGCTAGCTGACCAACAATTCTACAAATCTTGGACTAGCTCTAGAAGGGCAATAACATGGTTAGAGTCAAAAATATTAATTTTTGGCATATAATAAATTACTTTAACTTTCAGTAATAAATATAACATGATATTTATATGGTTATAAGAGCGTATTATTGTGCAATTATCAATTACTGTATTCGTAAACAACCCAAAGCGATTTGATTATAATACAATTTGTGAAGACCATATGTAGAAAGTTCATATTCTTCCTTTATTGATAAATAATTTGTTGGATAATATAATGTAATTAGCAAAAATATAGAGATTCAATAATCAATACCCTAATAAGCAATCATTTCTCTCGTATATCAATTTCCAACTTTGAATCAAATGATATTTGTTCCTAGCAGTCGTTTTCTTCCAAAAAAAAAAAAAAAAAAAATTCACACTGAATATATTATGACAAAATACAACAAGTCATAAAGAGTTACATTTCTTTTTGTTGTTATTAACTAATCACTTTCATTTACGATCTGTTTGGATAGTCACCCTATAATTGGAATTGGTGAAATTACTAGTGTAGTAATTACACAATATTGTAATTATGATCAGAGGCGGGTCTAGAATTTAAAGTTGGCGGGTGCCATAATTTTCTTTAATGTATACTTTATAATGACTAATATAAAATTTGTTAGGAACGTTTTTCGATTTTTTGAGTTAATTCGAGTCAACCTAATAGGTATTTTTTACTTGAAAATTTAAAAACTATATCTCAGATATAAAAAAAAGTGTGATTAGATTTTTAAAATAGGATCACACCTTTAGTATAACAACATAAGTAAAATCAACATTTTCACTGGGAAATTACATCTTTTCTGTATATTAAAAATTAATTTACACAAGTAAGATAACATATTCAAAAAGAGAATTACACCAATCTGAATAAGAAAATTTTAAAAATACTTTCCATAGATAAATTATAATCATAAGCATAAATTAGATAAACTATAATTTCCCATAAATCAAAATCATAAATCACATATTTTTTTAAGCAATGCTTGTGAAATTATTGTAAAGTGATTTAAATTATATCTAATAAGCATCAGAGAACACAAATTTTTATGATATAATAAAAAGATGAAAACAAGTTGATCTCAATCCAAAATTCTCATTAAGACCCAATTTTTCGGATTTGAAAGAAGAAAATTCAAAATTTTAATTAAGAGGATTGCTTATTTTATATAATTTTAAAGTTTAGGAGTCTTTTTTTTGAGTGTTCTTGCTAGAGATCACATACAAAATAATATAATAGTGAAAAGAAAAAAATAATAATAAAACGACAAATAGAAATTCGGTGGTAGCCAAAAGGGAAGTGACTGGGCGAAAGGAAATGAAAGCCCAAAGAAAAGAGAAAGTCAGACAAGGTTCAACATAAATTGAACTTGACACACGGGAAAAGCCTTTTAAAAAGTCTAGCAATCATGGCACCTTTATCTAGTTTACGGTTGCGGGTGGCAGGATCATATAATTAACCTAATTGAAGAAAATCTCAACATAAGTATATCAAAATTTTATCATTTTACCGGGTGCCATGCCACCCCTTCTTAAAGGGGTGGATCCGCCCATGATTATGATGACCTGTTTGTGTAACGATCCGACCGGTTTCTTCGAACTCTGGCATTTCCGTCCGGCGGTTCGAGACCTTGAGCAGCTTCACCTTATGTACTATGACTTGCATGTGTAGTTGGTTGTGATTTTCGAGATATTAAAAATTGATTTGGAAGAATAAATCTCAATTCGGAAGCTTTAAGTTGCAAGAGTTTACCAAATATCAGCCTCGAAATCAAGAATTGAAGGTTCCTATAGATTCATAAGGTAATTTTGGACTTGAACGTATGTTAAGGTTGAGTATCGGAAGGTCCGAAAGCGATTCGACGCTTATTGTCAGAAGTTTGCATTTTGAAGGTTTTTGAATTTGCTAATTTAACTTGGAGTGGATTTTGGGTAATCGGACTATGGGTGGTGTTTCAGGACTTTGGATAGGTTCATTTACTTGATCGGAACTTCTGTGCGAAGTGTGGTCGCAATCTAGAAAGTCTAAGTGTGATTTGGACGCGTTCGACGATGTTTAAAGGTTTGGAAGTTAAGAGAGGAATTTGTATCGTCGATTCGTGGTTTTGATATTATTCTTAGCGTGTCGAGCCTTGGATACATTTGGTTAAGATATGGGGATTTGTTGGTATGATTGGACAGGGTTTGTGGGGCCTCGTGTGTTTCGGGATGATTTCGGATCAATTCCCTTTAATTGTTATTGCTGATTTCTGGTGTCAAGGGTATGCATCACGATCGCGTAGAAGGTATCGCGATCACAAAGGTTTGAGTGGAGATGGAAAAGACTTTGTTCTTAGCGATCGCAAAAAGACATCACGATCGCAATTGGTGGTCAGGTTGTTCTTCTTGTTCGCGTAGCGAGGGTCGCAAAGGCGATGTGTTAGTTGGTATGGCCTGTGTTGGATGTCGCTCTATGAAATAACATAAGGATTTTTTCTATCACGTAAAACGAGTTGCTGAGGCTGGAAGGATTGGCCTCAGCATTCGCGGAGCGGGGCTCGCATTTGCGTAGGCTTGGTAGAATGAGTTTCACAATCACGAGTGGGACCTCGAGTTCGTGAAGAAGGATTTCAGGGCGAGGCTGGCTTAGCCTCCACCATCTGGGATTCTTCCGCAATCGCGAAGAGGGGCGACTAGGCAGTGTATAATGTTAGAAAATCGAGAATTTTCTCATTTAATCTCACTTCTCCCTTTTGGAGCTGATTTTGCGAGATTTTGGAGGGTCATTTTCATTTTCATCATCTATCACTAGGTAAGCTATTCTCGCTCATTATGTGCTAAATACATGGATTATATATGAATTTAACATAGAAATATTAGAAATTATGGAATTTTGGAAGAAAACCTATAAATAGTATTTTTGAGTTTTGACCATGAAATTTTGAATAAATTTATATTTTTGAGTTCGTGGTGCTATGGTATAATATTTTTCTTCATGGATTTTTGGAATCCAGATGTGTGAGCCGAGGGTTGACTTTTTGTGACTTTTCGTGTGGAGTTGAGGATTGTTCTACTTGTTAAATTACGAGTTTTTGAGTATGTTTTGATTGGTTTGCACGTTCTTTGGCTAGTTTAGGATCGTTTTCCATTGGCTTGAGGTGTTAGAGAGGCGTTGGAGTCGATTATCAATTTTTGGAGTAAAGTAAGTCTCCTTTCTAATCTTGTGAGAGGGAATTTACCTGATAGGTGATTTATTTGTTACGTGCTATGTGTTATGGGATTTACGCACGTATAAGGTGACGAGTGTCCGTGCGTATACTAGATTCTTGATTATGTCCAGGTAGACTTAGACTCGCACCATGCTTTTATTATACTACTTGAGTTATTTTTTCCTGTTTAGATGCTTTAATTTATGTTTTTGCGTGAGACTGGACTTGCATAGAGTATTGAACTTTCCAATTCTAGAAACTTGATGCGCTACTTGATTAGCCGCAGAAATTACTCTCTTACAAAATCCTCTCGCTTTGTACATATTTGTCCATAAGTTTCTTGATTTCATAACTCGCACATATATTCGCCAGTTGGTTTGATGGCCCGTAAAAAGTTTCACCATTCTTATGAGATCGGGTTGAACGCCTCATCGGCACTATTATGGATTGAGCCATATGACCTCGGCGGTATTATGATATGCATCTATAGATCGGGTCGTAATACATAAATGATGTAAAATATTCTTTTGGATCGGGTCGTATGACCTTGTCAGATTCGTGTGTAATATTCGACATAGAGTTAGAGTACACATGACCTTTTCCTGACTTGAGATTTGACTTTGTATTTGATATTGATTATCATTTTTTCATCGAGGCATTTATGGTATTTGATAATCTCGTAATTATTCTTACGTTGAGAATCATATTATTTAGATTTATCTGTTTTGTTACTAATTGTTGTGTTTTGTACATGTCTACTTCTATGAACATTGTTATTGGACCGCTAGTAAGTATCGATGTCGATCCCTCGTCACTACTTCGTCGGGGTTAGACTAGATACTGACTATTTATGCTTTTATTTACGTACTCATACTACACTTCTGCATTAAATGTGTAGGTACCGAGACAGGTACATTTAGTGGTCATACAGACGCATATGTGTAGTTGATGAGGAGACTTTGTGGTGAGCTGTCATCTATGTTATGATCCACAGCACACAAAGTCCTGATCCTGTTCATTTACTGTTCTCTATCTATTTTCTATTCCAGACATTCGTTGTAGTAGTATTGTATATTCTAATAGAAGCCCATGCACTTGTGACACCGGATTTTGGAAATTTAGATTTTGTTCTTGGTTGCATTTATGTTATGATATTTGAATTTATATTTCGACTACGTTTGAAAATTTAAGATAATATCAGTATTTACTATGAAAATATAACAATCCCGCTTATTTATTTCATTATTTGTTTCAAAATGTGTTACGGACTATTGATCAGCATGTTGGTTTATTTGTTGGCTTGCCTAATGGCAGTGTTGGGTTCCATCACGGCCTATAGTGGAAACTGGATCGCGACAACTTGGTATCAGAGCACCAGGTTCAATTTAGGCCCCACGAGTCATGAGCAAGTCTAGTATAGTCTTGTGGGTCGGTACAGAGACGTCTGTAGTTATCTTCGAGAGGCTACAAAACTGTTAGGAGAACTTCCCTTTTTAATTCTCATTGTCATGCGACTTGATTTTGGTTGAAGCTTATGTCTTCAATTCTTTCCTACTCATTCCTACACGATGTCGTGCATTTGATATCATTGGAGCATCAACGAGTTGTGGTGATGCTACAGATGTTGTGCAAGATGTTTTCCCTACTTTAATAACGCAGACTACTATCATCGCCTTGTGGCGGAGTGTTAAGTCATTTTAGCTCAGTGTTGGTGTTGCCCACGGGTTCAGGGCTATACATAGACTATTGTCATGCGTCATGCGTTAATCTTCGCGTGGTACTGGTGCAAAATGGTAGGGTGTTTACTTATGTGTCGTGGCAGTGAATGATTTAGGAGGAGGATTATTCGGTTCATGATTGGTAGTTTGGTGCTTCTTCTAATGTGAGAGAGGCATTTAGGTTATGGATGTTCTGGCTTTGGCTGACGGGTTGCGAGATTGGGTTTTTCGTACTCGGTAGGTTTTTGCTTGTGTTGTTATGCAGTCATCCTTGTTGAGCACACTAAGGCTCGTCAGTATGGTGGTATTCATTTTCTTGTCCTTGGGGATACAATATTGCGAAGTGATGCTTAAGGAGCAGGTATCGGAGATGGCAGTGTATTGTGACTTCAGGGTCATATCGGTGTTTTCACTGTTGATGGTTCGAGAGGGATGATCCTTGAGGAGGCTTAGAGTTGAAAGAATTCTATTTGTCTGGGTGCTACGGAGATGGGTTGTGATTTGAGGTAGTATTATTGGTTGTGAGGGATGAAAAAGGACATTGTTGGATATGTCTCGTGGCAGTTGAATTGTTAGCAGGTCTAGTATGAGCAGCACAGATTAAGCAGTTGCTTTAGAAGATGGCTAAATTGGAGTGGAAGTGGGAGCGTATCGTATGGATTTTGTGGTAAGGTAGCTACCTTCTTTGAGAAAGTTTACGGTAATTTAGGTCATGGTGAACAAATAACTATGAGTATTTCATTTGGGATAATGGTTTCTATACTTAGGAAGTTCGAATGTGATGAAAGGAGTTATTTGAAATACATAGGGAGTGTGAATGCTTGATTATCACTTTAGTATGCAATTGTCACGACCCCAAAACCAACCCGGTCGTGATGGCGCCTATCGTGGAACTAGGTAAGACTACACTCTTAACTAATTCGATTTTCTCATAACAACATTTAAATATTAACCTTTTTCATTAGAGAATCCGAAATAAAAGATAAAGACAAAACCTAAAATACCGTAAAATAAATCCTAACATATGGTGTCAGTCATGAGACATACTAAAACTGTGCCAAAATGCGTCAAGACAACATTTGTTTGAGAAATAACTAACAAAAATACACAAAGGAAGGATAGAGAAGGAGAAAGGTGGGTCTGCGATCGCCAAGCAGCTACCTCGCTCTCTCCTAAGATGAACTGCAACAAGTGATCAACTGGCACTATCATTACCTGGGATACCTGAATTTGCACACAAGGTGCAGAGGGTAACGTGTGTACACCAACTCAGTAAGTAACAAGCCCAAACTGTGGGCTGAGAGGTAGTGGCAGACTAAACCTCAACATTATAACAGAATCAATGTACAGAATTTTAGGCATGCTTTCAGTTAACTAGACAACTCAAAGTGATAAGATAAGTACAGTTCTGAATAGTTTAACATATACATCTCAACGTATTCTACATGTCAATGCATCAACTGTATGAAATGCACAATGTGCTCCCACTCTCAAATACTCGTCCACTCAGTACTGTATATGGCTCACATGGCCCAGGTAAGATCCATCCTAGAATATATACACGTCTAAAAAGAGTCACTCAGTACTGAGGAAGGTCAATCCATCCCTATGGAGAAGATCCATCTCTAGATAATAATACACCTAACAACCACTCGGTACTGTATATGGCTCACATGACCCAGGGAAGATCCATCCCAGATTATATATACATATCTGACATCAGTCTCTCAGTACCGAGGAAGGCCATTCCAGCCCCATGGAGAAGATCCATCTCTAGATAATAATGCACCTAACAACCACTCGGTACTGTATATGGCTCACATGACCCAGGGAAGATCCATCCCAGATTATATATACATATCTGACATCAGTCTCTCAGTACCGAGGAAGGCCATTCCAGCCCCATGGAGAAGATCCATCTCCAGATACAAATACTTCGGACAAGATCCATCCCTCAAATATATCACCGCGCTCACTAGGGGTGTGTTACAAACTCCGAAGGGCTCCTACAGCCCAAGCGCTATCATAAGCCAAATCCAAGCATAAATCAATATAACATGTTGCGACGTACAAATCGATCACATAATTGTTACTTAATATCAAGCTCTCGGCCTCACTCAGTCATCACTCTCCAGTCTCGCTCATACGGGCTCACAATTCATGGACTAGCCCGAATCAATGATATAATGTGCAAAACAACAATTACAGAGAATGAGACATGGTATGATATGAAATAACAAGACTGAGTAGATAATATCAATGAAACCCACGAAATGACAGCAATAAGTGACCACCCGGGTCTCAATAATATCGGTGTGAAGCCTTAACATAATATCTAGCAGGATTTCTAGCATGTTTACATTAATCATATTGACAGTAGCACGGATATCAACAAGGAGGAATCACTAAACTGAGCCATGGAATGAAACAGGTCACCATTCTTACGGTGCACGCCCGGCACTTGGCATGTGCATCACCTCAATTATAATCATAAAACACATAGTTTGGGGATTCGAACCCTCAGAACCAAGTTTGGAAGCGTTACTTACCTCAAACCAGATGAAAATATACTCCGAAATGCCCGTGCCGCTCGACCCGGCCACAAATCTCCCTAAATCTATCCAAAATAAGTATATTATCATTAATATATGCTATAGGAACGAAGCCCACATAAAATTATCAAATTAGACCACAAATCCCGAGATTGGCCAAACTCGGCCCCCAGGCCCACGTCTCGGAATCCGACAAAAATAAAAAAAAAACTAGAATCCTGATTCCCTCATGAGTCTACCCATATCAAATTCATCAAAATCCGACATCAAATGGCCATTCAATTCCCCAAAATAAACTCTCCAATTTTCCTTCATTTTTCTCCAAATTTTCACCCCAATTTCTGAATTTAGATGACAAAAATCAAGACACAATCAGGAAATTTAACCAAAATTAAGTGAAGAACACTTACCCCAATCACTTCTCAGAAAATCCCTTCAAAAATCGCCTTAATTCGAGCTCCATAGCTCCAAAATGTAAAAATGGTTGAAACCCTCGAAATAGAGTACTTTATAATTTGCCCAGACATTTACCCTATGCTATCGCGGACAAACTAATGTGATAGTGAAGCACAAAATTTTTCAGTCCTTCTTTTACCCTATGCGATCGCGGCCATTTCCACGCGATCACGTAGAACAAATTTTTCCAACAGCCTTCTTCAACTCTTCCGAGATCATCTAGTAATTGTATAAAACTCCAAATTACAATTGGTTTAAACTTCTGAAAACTAGACATCAAGAGAAACAACTTTTATTTTTGGATCGTCTTCAAATTCCTTATAGATTGTGGGTTATAAGCTTCCAAAGTTGGCTCAATGCAGTAGAGATTTTACTCTATCCGATCGGGGGAAGAATTACGCAATCGCATAGCACAACTAAATTTTTCCAAATTTTCTCTAAGCTAACGCGGCCAGATCTATGCTAACGCACTGTACACCCATGAAGCCAAAAACCAGCAACTAGAAATGGCTTAGAAATTGTCTGAAACCACTTGAAACTCACCTTAGGCCCTCGGGACCTCATCCAAAACATACCAACACATCTCATAACAACACACAAACTTAGTCGAGCCTTCGAATCATCCAAAACAACATCAAAATACCAAATTAACCCCGAATTCAAGCCTAAGGATTTCTAAACTTCTGAAATTCGCCAACGATGCCGAAACCAATCAAACCACGTCCGATTGACCTGAAATTTTTCATGCACATCACAAATGACACTAGGAACCTATTCAAATTCCGAAATTCCATTCTGTCCCCGATAATTTTCCACTGCCGACCGGAAATCACCAAAATCCAATTTTGCCAATTCAATCCTAATTCTATCACGGACCTTCGAATAATATTCCGAACCCGCTCCTAAGTCCAAATCATCTAACGAAGCTATCCAAACCATAAAAAAACCAATTCCGAGATCATTTACCCATAAGTCAACTTCTGGATGACTTTTCCAACTAAATAACCAACTTAAGAGACTAAATGTCTCATTTCTCTCCAAAATCGCTCTGAACCCGAGCCAACCAACCTAACACAACATAATAGAGCTGAACCACATATAATGAAGCAAAAACAGGGGAAACAGGGCTAAAACTCTCAGAATGACCGATCGGGTCGTTACAACAATATAACTTCGAGTTTTGAACGTGTTATTGGACCTTCAGCTAATATCGATAGAATGAATGGATCTTTAGAGCTAGGGAATGAATGTGTAATAAGGAAGATTAACTGATTTCATAGTGGTTATAACCATGTCAATGTAGATCATGAATGTCGATATGAGGTTACACATGTGGGCTATCTCCTGTGGAAGTAGGGGTTGCGTGATTTCTGATGAAGTTCCTATGAAGAGATCTACCTTCTATCCCAATGGAATGCATGCACTACAATGTGGGTCTAGATAACTTGAAGAAGATAGCTCGACTGTCATGAGGTTGAGTGTGCGTTTAAGGTTGATAATTTGGGATGTGCTATGATTAGTGCAACATGAGCTTGTGAAAAATTCAGCTGAGTAATAGTGCAAGATCATAGTAGTCGAGGACGAGAAGTAATTGTGGGTTCTTGAGTTATGTGATTGTGGCTTAAAGCCAAGTGGGGGAGCCTAACATCTATGATTGGATCACATGGTCATGTGCTTTTATAGTCTCTGAATTTGATACATTGGTGGATTAGTTATGACTTAAGGAGGATATCAGGGGTAACTCACGCTAGGAATTTGTTGGATGTGAGTTACATTTCTCCTTACTGATTAAAGGAGGTTGTAGGATGACCCATAGTTGATATTCCTTTGTGGATGTGATGTGCAAGGGAAATGATTCATGAAGTTGCTTCTCTTGGAGTATTTCCCGTGCTAACAGAGCACTGGTCATTTGGATTGGTTGGTTATATATTTGTGACCATGTCAGAGCGGGTGACTCTCAATATTAGTTCTAGTGCGTTCAAGATTAAAGGTGTGGTAGCTAAGAGTTTTCGGGTTCATTATGCAGCCAAGGACTGAGAATTGTAGCGGATTGTGAAAGAGACTTGGAGTGTTTCTATATTATTATCGGGTATGCGAGGTAGTATTAGAGAGATGGAAGAGACAACTTCGAATTCTCAAAAGGCCTTTTCGGAACATGTGTGTCAGTTGGAGGTACTATTGAGTGCATGAGAGTTTATAAATGACTTATGGGTATTGAGACGACGTGGTCTTGTAATTTGGGGTAACTCGGGGTGAGTGTTGATTGAGATCCATTATGTGCTGGTAAAAAGAGGTTATTTTGAAGGCAAGTCAAAAGTATATCTAAAAAATTAGGGTTAGTTTAGTAGTGGCTTAGATCAGTACGGTAAGAGAAATGATCGTTTCCTTCGATATGATAAGGCCATACATGTGTTTCATGGAAATACTTGCGGCCTTGGAAGTCTGCGTGACTGGGCTGATTTAGAGAATTCAGTTCAAAAAAATTAAGAGAATATTGCTTCCAATGATGCCAGAATCTTTGGACTTTGGAAGAATTTTATTTGCCTCTTTTTTGGTGGAACTGATGTTCCACAAGTATAACTCTTTGATTAAACTCTTTATTAATAAGTTCTCCACCAATGTGTATATCACTATGTATATTCATGTATATATCATATGCGTGATATAAAAAGATACACATAATATACACTATTGAAAATGTATCGGAAGATAAGTTGGGCTTGATATATTGTAATATATATACGATATAAATAAAGTTTATCTAGTATGTTGTTTCCGAACAATGATCGATAATATGGAATGAATTTTTAAAAGAAGAAATATTTATTGTTGTTTATTGTTTACACTTTGTTTCCTCCCAATATTATCTCCTAAGCATATATTTGTTCTTAGCACAAATTTTTGACTCATTTTTTTAAAATATATTTTTAGGAGTGTTAGCACTTTTGATCTTTCGTGAGAATTGCACGTGTGATATATCTCCTTCTTGAGTTTTGCTCCACGTGATTCGTCTTTGTGTCGATTTAATAAGTCTGAATTACTAGAAATCTCCTCAAACTTGATATGAATTATGGGTTAAACACTTTCACTTTCGTAGTGGTGGCCATTTAATATCCCCCCCCTCCCCCCACCCCCCCTAACCCCACAGTGTAACATCTCACCCGTTACTGTACTTTTTCCTCACATAGATGGATTTAGGATTGTGCTTTTAATACATTTGGCTGGTTGGTCAAAAATATTTACAGATATTAGCTTTATCGTTCATTTTTCATAGAAGATGTAGATATTAATATTTTTAAATGTTCAAATGAAGCCAAAATATTACCAGGAATATCAAGCGGAATACCACCAAAAGCAAAATCTATATCCCCAAAAGTCGGTGTCACAAGTGCATGAGCATCAACCAGAATATACAATACTACTACAACGGCTGTAGAATAGGAAACAGTCCGAATATAATAAAATGGATAGATCAGGGACTCTGTGTGCTGCGGATCGTAACATAGAGAACAACTCACTACAAAGTTTACTGGGAAAAAGCGCCTACGAACCCAAATGACCACCATAAATAGCTATCTGAGTACTTGCACAATCGTTGTAGAAGTGTAGTGTGAGTATGTAAATCAACGCGTATCCAGTAAGTATTTAGCCTAACCTCGAAGAAGTAGTAACGAGGGGTCGTGATCGACACTAAATGGTAGCGGCGCTGGAAACCGCTTTCATGCGTCTTGGTTGTTGGTGGAGAAGAAAACCCGCCTGAAAATAATGATTTTATTTTCAATAGTTTCAAAGGATTGAAGGATCGTAGCCTTATTCAAAATGATGGTCCAACAAATCGAATAAAAGTAGACAGGTACGAAACATGTCAAGTAAACAGTAAGATCAAATATATATACATAACATGATCCTCAAAAGAAAGAAATAATATGAAGTCCTCAATAACCGAATACTACATCGACTGGAATACATAATGGTCAATGGAAGATAAAATATCACATCACAAGTCAGAAAGACTCATAAGTACGTTGTCTTCTCATCGACTTCCACACAATTCTACCGAGGTGAGCGGCCCAATCCCAGAAGAGAAATGGCACAAATTCCTGTTGTGGCGTATGGTCTGATCCCATAATAATATTGTTGAGGTGTTCAACCCGATCCCATAATAATCATGTACATTGCAGCTGGCCGACTAACACGAACCGTAAATACATCTCATAATACTATCAAGGTCATACATCCCGATACATAATAGTACTGTTGAGGCGTTCAACCCGATCCCATAAAATAGTGAAAACTCGATTGGTCACTGGCCCTTCTCACGAATATATGTGTGAGTTATGAAGTTTATGAGATTTTTGGTCAATTTGTAAAATGCGGCAAAATATTCGTACAAGGAAGTTCAATTTCTACAGCTCAAGTAGCTCGCCAAATAACTAAAGTCGCAAGTCATATAATTTACACGAGTATAGTCTTAGCCAAAAATAAAAATTAAAGCAATTAATAGGCAAGAATAACTCAAATATTATAATAAACCATGATGTGAGTCTAAGTCTACCTGGACCGAATAAGGAATCCTAGCATACGCAATGCGTGTGTAACTCCCATAACATGTAGCACATAAAACATTTAAGACCTATGGGGTAAATTACCCGCCCCGCACAAGGTCAGACATGAGACTTACCTCGCTCAGAATTTTGATAACCGGATACAACGCCTCTCTAACTCCTAAAACCAACTCCAAACTATCCGAATCTAGTCAAACAACGTGCAAACCAATCAAAATATACTCAAAGACTCATAATTTAACAATTTATAACAATTTTCAACTACACTCGAAAAGTCAACAAAGTCAACCCCCAACTCACGCGTCCGGATTTCAAAAAATTTGAAGATAATTATTACCCATAGCACCACAAACTCAAATAAATAATCTATTCCCAATTCCATATCCAATTTCTGGTCAAAACTCAAAAATATCATTTCTAGGTTTTCTTCAAAAATCTCATACTTTCTACCAAATTTTATGTTAAAATCCATATATATAATCCATGTAATTCACTTACAAGAAATGGGAATAACTTTCCTCATGATAGATGATGAAAATGGCTTCTTTGACGATGTCCAAATCCACTACTAAAGAGTAAATGGACACGGTCGCAGACAATATAATTTACCCAGTTATGAGCCGGGGTCGAATCCCACAGAGAAAAATATGTAGGCGATTAGGCATGTAAGAAAATTATCACTTATTATGCTAAGCCAAACACTTAAAATATGATGTGAAAATATTATATCTAAATGCGAAAATGTAAGCAAACCTAGAAAGCAAATAAAATGATCAATGGCTACAAGCATGGATGCATCAGAAATTACACTCAAGTAACGATCCAATGTATTTCACGATTTTACAAATATGAGCGAGTTTATGTTAATTAGCATCGAGCAATAATTCTATATTAGCTTCTTCCGAAGACTAACAAGACTTCCTAATTGAATTATGCTAAAATAATTAAGAGATTAAGCACACCCAAATATGGCTACAAGTAATTCAATCCTATCCCTAGGTAGAATCTATAAAGTGAGGGCTAAAGCCTCAAGTTCTTGTTAATTAATCTTTCTCAACCCCAAATAATCTTTCCTAAAATTAATTTGAAGTTAATGCGCGAGTCCTAGGGTTAGTTAATCCCTTTGAAAACATCAAAGAACAAGAATAATTAAAGAAACAATAACTCACTTCATAATAAATAAAATTCGTTCAATAGATAAGCACAACAAGATATTTAATCCTCACTAAATATGAATATTCCCATAAATAAGATTCAAGTGTTGGAAAAAATACTACACACTTAGATATACAATACAAAGCAAGAAAATGAAGAAATGAACATAAATGAGTAAGAAATTCTCAACCAAAAGCTTCAATCTTCAAGATCCAAGTGTGTGTGCAAGAACCCTAACTTCCAAAACTTGTTCCCTAGTATAAGGACTGCAAATAAGCAAAAGATATGCTAGGTCGTGTATTTGTGGCTTTGGAATTGAGGAGATGTGAAAATCGAGAACTGCCCAGAATCTGTCCAGAAAAAATGCTATGCGATCGCATAGAGACAAATGCGATCGCGGTTAACAACTTTTATAAAGCATCGCGATCGCGTAATAGGCAAGCGCTTTTTCTTAGAGTAGTTGACCAGTGCTGACCAACTTTTATTCACTGTGTTCGCATGGCTTCACTATACTGGACTTCTGCGATCGCCAACAACCTTTCGCGATCGCACTTCATTGTTGACCAGCCACTGACCTGCCTCTCTTCTACGCGTTAGCACAAAACCAAACACGATCACGTAGCTTTACCATCATGGACTTCCGCGATCGCATAGAGCAATCACTGGCAGCAGTTAAATTTCTCCTTTAACACGTTTTGACTTGGTTTCTTCCGTTTCTTCTCCAAATCACTTGACACTTGAAATATGCCAATAAATCTCCGAAAATGCCTTAGTTTCTCAACAAAATCATACAAAAATTTAAGTATCAAGAGGAAATAAGTTGGTAAAATACCAACTTATCAAACCCCCAAACTTAAATTATTGCTTGTCCTAAAGCAATTCAACAACTAAGAACATCCTTCAATAAAATCACCAATCAAGCTCAATGGCATACCAAACATCATTTCAAGTCAAAAAAGCTCAACTTAAGCACAATCTAATGATTTCGTCAGTACCAACAATTAATCCCAAGTATATGAATCACTAACTTCTCACAAATTTTATTTCAATTCAAATGCTTAAACACTACATTAATCAAAGTAGCAACCAAGTCATGACCCTAAAGCTTCAAAATTTGCCTCTATCACAATTAACTTCCTCGTTCTTTCCTCACAATTGAAAATGAGATTAAATTTACAACTCAAATCTCATGTTCCCTCACACTTAAGAGAGGATCCCACACTCATAAATTGCAATTCAAATCATAAATGGGATATCAGATGGAAAGAGTTAACTCTCTCTCACACAAAGATATTCAAATGCACTAATATAGACAAACTTGGTTCAAAATCAATTAGGACTTAAAGGATTATCATTTAGGCTTTTGGCTAAGGCATGGCCCAATTTTGGTAAGAGTGACTCAAAACCTCCCTAAGCACTACAATCTTTCAATAATCAAAGTACACTTCCTTTAAGAACTTCTCCACCCTTTCTTTGTTTTTTCTATCACCAAGTCTCCCATTTATTCACAATTCATTATGTTTCCTTCTTCTTTTTTTCTTTCAATATTACTCTTTTTTCTCTTCTTTATTTTGTTATCACCTTGCACATTTTACGCAACTTTCACATCACAACTTTTTCAACCTTCACCCTCAAACTTAGGCTTTTAGCCTATGTTCATACTTCAAAGTACTTAGGGAGGTAGGGTGCCAAAAGAAAATCAATAAAGAACGATAGCTTGTAACATGGTTTTCAAAGAAAAAGTCACTACTGAAAAATTGGTCTACGGTAACAGTTGGAAAACCGTTCCCATATACTGTCAAACTATTGCCATAGGTATATTGGAACGGTTTATAACCCGTTACATCATCCCGCGTGCCCATAGGTCTATTGGAATGGTCTTACAGCGGTTTGCATCGCCATGACTATAGATACGTCTGTCGCAACGATTTTCCCCTTCTCTGTTGGAACGCTTATTTTTTTCAATTGGAACGGTTTAAAATCGTTACTATATTGTTTATACAACGGTTCTTAACCGTTACCATGTTATTTAAAGCGACACTTATGTAAGCTATTGTTACAGTTATGTATGGATATAGCAACGATTTATTTAAGCTATCGCAACAGTTATATTTGTATTTGGAACGGTTCATAGATCAATTTGGAACATTTTAGGACCTATTACAACGGTTAGCATTGTATACTGGAACGTCATGTGTTCTATTGCAACAATTCTGGTAGGCTATTGTATTAGTTCAGTTAAAACTAAAATATACACCTGTATAAATAAATATTTATATATATAACAAAATAATACACTAAAATTTAAATACATCATAAAATGAAACTATTAATAATATAAAATTAGCCATCAAGCAAATAATATCCATAAAGCAAATGTTCTTCCCCAAGTGCATAAGTTTAGTACATTTCAAGAGAGTAAGTTTCAAATATGTTGATAACAAAAGATTCCTAGAACATTCATCTATAACAATTCAAAATTCTATCTCAAGTAAGGTCTAGTTCTTCTTCATCATCCATTTCTTGATCTACTCCATCTACAAAAGAGGATAAATAAAGTTATTAACAGTTCTAAACTTCAGAAATCAAGTCTTCCAATCTGATACAGAGTATATTGACTAAATAAACATCAGTAGTTTTCGGAGCAGTTCAAGAACAAGGGCAGCGCTGAACAGTTATAATAAAGCCTTTGGACCATCCAAATCCTGTTTATGTTCGACAAAATGTTCGTTCTCGGTTCAACTCTGCTGGATATTCTCAAGGCTATTAATCAAGTCGAGAGTTGTCTGCTTTTCTTATTTTGAACCAACTCAAACTTAAAAACATAACCAAATGAACAATCTAACAGTTTCGGTAGCCAACCAAACTAACAGTTTTCAACTTCATCGTGCTAAAGAACATGTATAGCTATATAAGTTAGTAAATTATTTCATCGTGCTAAAAACATATAATAAGATGGACAAACACAATAGGTTGTCTAAAGGGCGGCACCGGAAAAGCATATAGTTCTATAGTAAAAGCTAAGTGCTTCCAGAAAAGGAATTATTGTATTGCTTGAGCATCTACAATATAAAACTTAAACCAATCAAATAGAGTAATGAAATCTTAGA
This sequence comes from Nicotiana knightiana, assembly GCA_005239525.1. Taxonomy (NCBI): domain Eukaryota; kingdom Viridiplantae; phylum Streptophyta; class Magnoliopsida; order Solanales; family Solanaceae; genus Nicotiana; species Nicotiana knightiana. Next base: position 65,041 of record ML436718.1, on the reverse strand, counting down.
TAATCCTCTGATAGTCAAACAATGGGCGCAACAGAAATTTCCTGTAAGCTTGAGTATGCCATTACTGAAGAAGCATCTGAGAGAAAAACAAACCTGAAGAGGTTCATTTTCATCAATTGTGCCAAGCATCTCGTCTACCAAGGTCTGATGTTTTTCGGGAGTTCCGAAGCTTAATCACTTCTCCACAACATTGGAGGCAAATTTTTGCTGGCTCATCTGAACTATCTGTCCCATCATCTTACTAATTATAGACGAACGCTCCTTTGGCTTCCCATGTTGTAGGACATGCTGTAACAAAACTTGGCAGCATTAGTGAGAGGAGAACATCTGAGCTAAAACAATAGGACAAAGAATCCATCCAGGGGAGTTGATGGTATCTCCCTCACGTACACTACAACAATGAGACATATATACTCATTTATCTATTGAAAGAAAATAGCAAGTAATAGTTAGAAAATTACTACATATGAAAAAATCGATGGCAGTATTCTAAAGAAGGACGACAAACACACACCCCTGTAGTTTTAGCTCGTATACAATAACCCATATTCTAAATATACTTGAATATTTAGCACTAAAATTATGCTTCCATCAACTTGGAAATATGTATTAAGTCGTGAATACACATTCATTCGCTTATGAAGTAAAAGATGAGAAGAAGATTCAGAAATACTTGAAAAAAAGATGTGTATCAATTCCAGGAAGAGCTTCCTTATGTCAAACAACTTCATAGTAGCAAAATACTGAGAAATCGAGTAAATGAACCACCAACAACTGGTCAAACAATATTTTTCAAAAACACAACCTCTTGGAATAAAGGCACGAATGGTTTTAATATTCTGCAGACAAGTTGAACCCTCTCTAAATTAGCAAACTTTTGACACTAGTCCCAGTAATAAGCAAACTCTTAACACTAAATTATTTCATCGCTTTCAAGTTCAAATTCCTGATCCGCTTTCATGTGTTCAAAATTAGATACACGTGAGAGCCAAGAAGAGAGAAATAAAAGCAAATAAATAGACGTCTTTCAGACGATAGCATGACAGATATTAATGAAATTGCAAATTAAATAACACTTCAATTTGACAACAATGTAAGCTTGACAAGATAAAAGAATGCAATTAATATGGTAATCAAGAAAAGCTATATACAGAACACATCTGAAGAAAAGAATATAGCATGCTTCCTAAGAAATGAATTTAGAACTTCTACACAAATTAGCACATTATAGTATTTCAATTTAAGCTGCATACACATCCTAGGTGATTATCAGCTGCAAAATAAAGCCTATGGTAGGTAGAAAGTATGAAAAATCCATGATACTAAGTATTTTAGGAAAACCAGGAACGACAAAGAAAGAATTCATGCAATAGATTTTCTTATACGAAAACGATGCCATAAAGCAACCTCATAAGTCATGTTTATTTTTCCAAGCAAGCAAGGCCAAATCTTGGATCTGCAACTGAGAAATAAAGACTCCCGTTATAATGATATAACTATATGAAGCATGCATAATGATTGGAGGTAACACTGCATATCACCAATGGAAAAACTTTAGTAGGTATGCTTTTTCCCCAAATATTATATGACACTGCATATCACCAATGTGAAAACTTTAGTATTAGTTTTTGAACCAACGACAACAGCGAAAAGAGAGCAGAAACCCAATCTAACTTCTTATGAAATTAAACTAATAAACAATCAAAATGACAAGATTATCATCCTGTAGAAAATGGGTAATATGGTTCTGATTCCAAGCTAAATATACAATTTAATGAAACCATAGAAATACCATCAGCATCACAAGTATATATTAACCACTTCTGCAAAATCATATTGTAACAGACCTGAATTCTGCCTAGCTCTATCTACAAAACTGGTTTTTGGAATCTCTTTTTGAAACACAAGGACCACTATAAGATGACCAAGCAACACAGTTAAACTAGATTAGAGTAAAAAGTGCTTAGTCCTTGCACGCATGCTCGAACATATGTATGACTATACCGCAGAAAAAAGAGCACTTGCTCTTTAATACTCAACAATTGCCTAAGTTGAATTTCCTCGAAGTAAAGCATGAGTAATTTAAAGCTCACCAATTCCCATCTCGGAAAATATCTCCTCTTGGATAGCAGTGGTAACAGTAACAGCCTCCTGCTTGTCGCCGACAAATATTAGAAAATTTGATTTTTACGAGCTCAAATATCGCATTGATCCCTGCTCAAACATAGTGGAAACTATTGTAAGCACTCAATTATTCTTAACACATTCAGCAATAAAAAAGAAAATTTTATACCTAGGGGATATTCTGCCTTGACAAGAAGACCGCAGAAGCTGCTACTATTCTGCTTCAAAGGTGAAATCGTGTGACCTTTACAGTAGAAAATAGGATGAAATTAGGGTGTAAATTTATGTTTTTCTCATAAAATCGATTGCAAAAAAGGATGAATTACAGTACAAAAATATCCTAACAGATTTCTAATTAGATTTAAAGCTTCGACGGAAAATACTCACAACTTTAAGGAAGAGAAAATTAATAAGTTGAACAAGATGACTCTTCGATTAGTTTTCAACTTATCTTTTACCACATGAACAGATTTGATTCTCTACCAATGAAATCGAACACCATTTTGAGAAACCCTAGCGGATTAGCCAGATGAGTATTAACCTTAAGGAGATTTTCCAGTGTTGCCGCCGCCGTTGCCGCCGATGATGGTTTGTCTTCTCCTCGTAATATCCGGTAACGAGGAAGGCTATTTTGAGAGAGAGAGCTGTGAATGTCGTTTGAGTGTAGTATATCAGATGTAGTGTATTAGGTTTATACTCTTATTTTATTACATATAGAAAATAATAGAAAATTAATTAGAGTGGGTCTCTTTTTAGCGGGTGTTTCCAAAATTTGGCGGGAAAAGTAAAGGGAATTCGTAACCGTTGACCGTTACCGTCGACAGACTTATTGTCACGGCCGTCTAAACCGTTGCAATAGAAACATCTATTGTAACGGTTTTTGGACTAATGCAACGGTTCTTGTGCTAAACTGTGCCAATAGTACCAATAACCTTACTCAACGGTTGGAACCGTTGCAATAGACCATCTATAGCAACGGTTACAGATCTGTTGCCATTAAAATTGTTGCCATAGCCCCAATTTCTAGTAGTGAATTTAAAGGCTCAAAAGGGGTTGACTAAAGGGTAAGAAATTTAGGCACAATAGTGGTCCAAGGAAGGCCCAATATCATTTTTCAAACCAAGTTAGTCTAGGATTTCGCCTTGAAACACATTCTGGGCAAGTTCTGGAACTACAAATGATGCAAAAGAACTTCACAATAAATCTCACCACACATGGCACATGAAAACTCAAGTGGAATACAAATCTAAAATCCAATTGAAACCAATGAATCTCAAGGAAGTCACATATAGCCTAAGAATCTATTTATTGAATCAAAGAGCCAAAAATGGAGTCTAAAAATCATGAAAATGATCTTTACTTCAATCATTTTTCTTTTTCAAAGAAGAATTCATATACCAAGGTTTAAATCATGTTGGTACCAAGCAAGCCACAAATTGGCCAATGGGCACAAACCCCAACTCATACCACTTATTCTTCCTAAATTAACAAAATTTATATTGTCCCACCCCTTTTTCTCGCGAAATCGAGTTTCCACACGTGACAGCTCTTTTAAAGAAGAGTGTTAAAAGAAAGAGTCGCCACCTAACGGATTAAGGTGCATTAGGGAACTTATTTGCAGATAACTCTAGATTAACCACTTGCGTCACCAAAGATCGGGTAAGGGCTCAAATTACCTTGAGGAGAAGGGGTTAGACACTCCTCGAGGTCTACAATGGTAGGCCCGACCGTACTCGGTTATATGAATTAGTCTAAGAGAAGAGACAAAATTTGGACAAATAAAAATGAAATGACTTTAAAACAAATGTGGGTGGGGGTGGGGGGTGGGGGGGTCCTAAGTTTTTTATACTAAAGTATCACCCTGTGCAACATAAATAATATTTTGTAACTCCCTCGAGGTGGGGTGTTACTCATATTATTCAGTGGGCACAGACTATCATCTCCTGCTATCCGATTACTATCTTTAAGTTGTTTACCTAAAGCACTCTAATTGATTCTAAATCGCGCCCTATGCGTGCACTACTGGTCACATGCTTATGGTCTAGGAGGCATTTATACTTGTATCTTGGGGGTTCTAGACTTTAACTTAGGTTTCTCAAAAGGAGAAAAACTAGGCGACATAAAAAAAATTTGTTGACTTTCACGTATAAGCAAGCAAGGGCTCAAGTTAGCCTCCGCACTTAGACAACAAATGCACGCAAACTGATTAACAATGACGATTTTAGATTTTAATAAGTTAAGGTTGTAGAACCCTATAGGCAGGATCTCTATGTGATTCTGGATTTTATAAGAAAGCAGTTTTACAAGCATTTTCTTTTAATACAATATCTGAAGCTTACATAGTTGCCTACCGATTAAGCATGAGAGATTAAACATATAGTCATGATGTCTTGGTGATTCACACAGAAACTAACAATGGTCATCACAAGAATATGTTCATAATTGCTTAATTGAGTCCTATAGGAATGTTTCTAGTAATGGTAATTAGCACAGTGTTGAAAACTCTTAAATAAATGAGTAGGGCGACAATTAAAACAGATTCAGACTCTATAGGTATGATTTATATAATTAAAACTAATTTCATATCCTATAGGCATGATTCTATAATTGAAAACTGATTTTATATCATATAGGCATGATTTCTATAATTAACAACTAATGTTAGACCTATAGGCATGACATCTGATTTGTAGATTAAACCCCAATACTATGCACACATTGAGATATTAATCATTCAATATCCTATAGGCATAGTTTCTAATAGGTAAAAGCATAACACATTTGAACCAAATAAAGAACCTAGAGGCAGGATTTCTAACACATATTTTTTAGCAAAATAATGAACCTATAGGCAGGATTTCTACCCGTTTTAATGCAAGGGCAAGATAAAACCCCATTTCCCAATTTTACTAATATCCAAAAAATGTTATTACAAGAATTATTACAGGCCGGAATGGATGGAATAAATTACAAAGTAGAATAATTATAAGGAGCCTACAACAGGACCAAAGATATACCTAGCCAGGCCATGCCTTCATTCTCATAGTTCATAACAACCCAAAATTACATCTTCATGGACATAAGGCAGCCAGGAATTGAATGATTCACCCAGTGGGCATAAAATAGAGTTGAGCATATATAACCAAGACCCTAGTGTGTCAGAGTTCCCAAGGGCTTCAAGAACTCAGGGCAGTGCTCACACTAGGGAGGTTAACAGAGACAGTTCAGAGGAGAGACTAGGGACCAAGTCCTAGTGTGTCAGAGTTCACAAGGGTCTCAAATGAACCCTGAGAAGTACTCACGCTAGGGAGGTCAAATAAAATCAATTTGAGCATATAAAACAAACAATAGACTTGTTTAAATTTAAGGCAGACTTAACCAAGTTGCAGAAAATGAGTTCAATCACATAAAACATATGTTAGCAAGACAAGTTACAAGACAGATTTACAGTGATAAAGAGAATCCAAATTATGCTAGGTGAAGAAACTAGTGTTACAAGAATAAATTAGATCAATAGGCAATAAACCATAACATGTTGAAAGCTAATTAGAGAAATTACTGGAGAAGTCAAGATATGATGAAACAAGATCAAACAGTCTACATTGTAACAGTTTTAGAAACAGACTTGTTATTCTCTTGATGAATACACTCATACTTAGTCAGCTAATCCATAGAAAGAGATATGAGTACATGTTTCAAGTAGCATTTCTACACAGAATAGGGGTGGCTCTCAATAACACATAGACTAGGCAGAATTAAGATAAATTAATCAATTCAGGTCTAAACATGTCTCAAGCTCAAACGTAACGACACTTAGATTAGCAGAGTCTAGAATTGAAGTAACACATTGAGAAAAATGGCAGATAAATCAGAATGAAATGATTAAGGCTTGATAACTCACCAGTTAAAATGAAACAAGAAAGAAATGAAGCCCGCAGTATGGTGAATATCACCAAAATAGTAAGAACTCAGAATTTCTGGCCTTGGCTTTCGGCCGGCCACGAACCAGAGTGCAGAACAAGATTATTCAGGAGTAAAGAGCACACAACTTTAGTTTTTAGTAGTCTTCTTAATGATTTTTCGGAACTGTTTCAAAGGAGAATGGGGAGGTATTTGTATAGTGTAGGAACTGAACACATAAACATGGAAAATTAGTCAAATACTAAAAAGGAAATCAGTCAGAATTAGTAAGGAAAGGAAAAGGTTTAAACCCAAATTTTTAGGTAAGGTACACAAATCGGTAGAAAATTAAAGGTAAAAAAACATGCTTCATAGAATAAAATGAACATAGACAGGAATATGACTCAAAATTGAAGAATCGAGCCAGATTTGGTTCGATTTAAAAGAATCTGAAACCCCAATTTTTGGTTAAGAAAAAAAATCGGCAGAAATAAATAAATTTACACATAATAGGGCGAATATAGACGAGATAGTACTTCAAATCAAAGGCTTGAACCAATTTTGGTTCGAATCAAAGAAGATCTATAAACCCTAACTTTAGGCTTAAATACAAATCAACAAAATATGAACAAATCGGACTCACACTGTGTACAATAAACTTGTGTGGACTCAATATCGTCTAGGTTAAAGAGATGAAAGTCAATCGGACAGAATCAAAGTAAGAGTACTTTCCATGTTTAGGCAAGTATTAGGTAATACCATAGAGAATCACCCAATAATGAAAATATACTGAGATGGTAAGTGAATGGGAAGAAAATCCCATTAGAAGCGGGATTAGGGGAGAAGTTCGTATGAGGCAGTGGGTTAGGGTTCTTCATAAGGGAGAGAATAGAGAGGCGGCGGGTTTGGAGGGAATGGGGTTGAGTGATATAAGGGAAAGGGGGGAGTCGTTTCTGAGATGTTGATTATTTGGGATTTGAGCAGGGGTTAGGTCGGGTTAATTAAATGGGTATGGGTAGTGGGTTTCTGGTATTGGGCTTGGGGGTAATTGGGCTATGTTTGGGTAGTTAGGTTTGAAATTAGTTATGAAATTAGGGCCAGATTTTAAATACCCAATATTAACAAATAAATAATTTGTAAAAATAATAAATAAATAACAAAAATATCATTCGTGCATGAAAATGATTAAAATAATTATTTGACATGATAAAAATATAAAAAGTTATTTTCTACATAAATAATGTAATTATACATGCATATGGGCTATTATTGCAGAATGTGCAATTTAGCCCTAAAAATGCAAATGTAATCATAAAAAATGTACTGAAAACACTTAAAACCTCATATTGGTATAAGTGATAAGTTTAGATGATTAAATCATCAAAAAATAATTTGGGGGGGGGGGGGGGGGGGGGGGGGGGAGGGGGGTAATTATTGGATATTTATATAATGAAATGCATAAATAAGTTGATTTAAGACCTTCAAAAATTATGAAAAATTATTTAAAAATGCTTTTGTGAGCTCATAAATCAAAATGATGATGTATATATACTATTTTGAAAGAGTATATATATATATTTGTGTGTGTGCGTGTGTGTGTTTAAAAATATGAGCGAAAAATTGGGTATCAATAGTTGCTCCTCTTTACCCGGGAATGATGAAAGAGTTGTCGGGTAAAGATATGATGACCGATTTTGACCGAATGGGGTAATTTTGAAAAATATCGGTCGAACCCTGGTTTCTGAGTTGCCTACATATCCCTGGTTTTACAAGAATCATGTCATGTGTAGTTCTGGATCCAACCGTGAAATAAACCGATGGAGTTGTTGTAGGAACAGACATGCTTTTCTAGACAGGACGATATCAAGATTGTAAGTGGATGTATCTGGGAATGGTTATGGATATCTAGGCGGTTATCATATGGGAATGGGTAATGGACGGTGGTTGGTTATGTTTGAAATAATTGTAGGATATAAACGTTGGATGGAAACGGGAGCGAAGGTTGCTCCCGTTTAGGAGAACAGTTTCTTCTTGGATCATCTGAAACTCAAAACACGATGCATGCAAATATATATAGATTATTGCACGAATTTAAACATGATGCAAATTCCCTTTGGACCACGAGAGTTGTCTTTGGACAATGAGGATGGTGTCATTATACCATGATGTACTGGGCCATGAATCATGAGATAGGGGATTCGCAGGCCATGAAATGATGTTCTCGGGCTATGAAAATGGTGCTCTGAACTATGTCGCCTTTGAATAATAATGTGCAACATTGAGAGATCCTCATGCCATGGCATCATGTCTTCCAGCTATGAGGATGATGCCTTCAGACTATGACGCCTTTGGACAAAATTGCGATGTTTCAACTCATTATATGCAAAGACATGATGCCTGAAACAAAACAAGACAGAGCTAGTCTCGTGTAAGGTCGGGGGAAAAGCTTAGCCCGAGGTAGAGAATAGCGCAAGGTTTTAAATAGCGTAGAAATTTTGGTTATGCAAGGAGAGACAATGCTTCGTCGTGTACAAGAATGGAGAAAAGGCTTAGTCTCGTGCAATAATGGAGATAATGCTCAGTCTCGTGCAAAAATGAAGACAATTCTTAGCCTTATGCAATTGAGGAGTTAGGGCTTAGCCTCATGCAAGATAGGAGACAGGGCTTAGTCTCATGCAAAGGGAGGCATTTCTTAGCCTTATGCGACTTAAGAGGCAGGGCTTAGCCTCACACAAGATGAATACAATGCTTAGTCTCATGCAAGGGAAGACAGTGCTTAACCTTATGCGATTGAGGATGCAGGGCTTAACCTCATGCAAAGATGGAGACAGGGCTTAGTCCCATGCAAGGGAAGGCAGAGCTTATCCTTATGCAATTGAGGAGGCAAGGCTTAGCCTCATGCAAGATAGGATACATGGATTAGTCTCATGCAAGGGAAGGCAGAGTTTAGCCTTATGCAATTGAGGAGGTAGGGCTTAGCCTCATGAAAATATGGAGACAGTTCTTAGTCTCATGCAAGGGAAGACAAAGCTTAGCCTTATGCAATTGAGAAGGCAGGGCTTAGAATCATGCAATATAGGAGACATGGCTTAGTCTCATGCAAGGGAAGACAAAGCTTAGCCTTATGCAATTGAGGAGGTAGGGATTAGCCTCATGCAAATATGGAGACAGTGCTTAGTCTCATGCGAATATGGAGACAATGCTTAGCCTTATGTAATTGAGGAGGTAGGGCTTAAGCTCATGAAAAGATGAAGAAAGTGTTTATTCTCATGTAAGGGAAGGCAGAGCTTAGCCTTATGCAATTGAGGAGGCAGGTCTTAGCCTCATACAAAGATGGAGATGATGCTTAGTCTCATGCAAGGGAAGGCAGAGCTTAGCCTTATGCAATTGAGGAGTCATGGCTTAGCCTCATGCAAAGATGGAGACCGTGCTTAGTCTCATGCAATGAACAAATAATAAGTGGTAGTAGAGTATTTCTTAGCTAGAGATATGTTTGCGCTTGGAAGCGTTGTCGTTATGAAGATAGTGATTCTAAGGTGTGCACATATTTGTGGCTATTCCTTGTTCCTGCATCCTGCATTCAAAGAAAAGTCGTGAGTTTTACCGGGGGGGGGGGGGGGGGGGGGGGGAGGGAGGGCTGGTTCGTGCCTCCGCATGCTTGCTTTGCTTTGCTCCATATTGGAATCCTGCTCAAGTTACCGTGGGTAGCATCTGGCTATTTCAAAAATAAAGTTTTCTAAAAATATGCATGCATAGTTATTTAAAACACAATAATATGCAATATCAAATAAATTAGATGAGCCAATAACTGCAACACTTTAGGGACATTGCGACTTTCTTGCAATAGAATTTTGAGGGTCCTCCTCAAAATTCTGCCCCAGTTATTTAGACAATTTTCTTAACTGTTCCGCATACGATGACTTTCCCATCCTTCTTCGGAACCGGCAAAATGTTGGCAACCAAGTCGGATATTCAACCACTCTGAGAACCTTAATTTTGATATGTTTGGTAACTTCCTCTTTGATTTTCAAACTCATATCTCGCTTGAACTTTCTAAGATTTTGCTTCACCGGCGGACACATCAGATTGGTGGGTAGCTTATAAGCCACTATGGATGTGCTCAACCCAGTCATATCATCATACGACCATGCAAAAATGTCTTCATATTCTTTCAGGAAACGAGTGTACTCTTCTTTTTTCCGATGGCGACAGGTGAATTCTTATGCGGGTTTCTTTGACTGTTTCGGTATCTCCCAAGTTGACCATCTCAGTTTCGTCCAGGTTGGACTTAGGCTTATTCTCAAAATTCTCAACTTCTTTGATAATTTCCTCAGGTATTACATCTTCTTCTTCTATCTCTTCCGAGTCATTATCCTTATGTTGTGTTGTCTCATTACATGTCACAATTGTTGGTTCATCAACATAAGAAATTATAATGCTGTAGAGAGAAAGATATAGAGAATAGTAATAAATAACAAAACATCAAGCCATTGATAAATATCAAAATGTCAAACAAAAAGCAATTTTAATGTTTCAAACATTGTTTCCAAAACAAAATACTGAAAATATTTTAAAATGCTCAAAGGGATTATTTCCAAAAATAAATGACACTAGTTGCCAGGCTACCCTGGAACTCGGCGGGCCCTCGATTGTGTGGCTTTCCAGTATCTGAGGACAGCTTCCTTCTCCACTGTCTGGATGATGAGGCCTTCCTCCTCCTTCTCCTCCTCAACTATTACATTGCAATCCATGTCTTCATCCTCTAAGAGTAGATTCCTCAAACTAGCTAGCACTTCATCTTCTTCAGATCCCCGCATCATATCAGCCTGACGGAAGGATTGGCTCAAATGTAGTACCGGCTTCTCGAGAGGGTAGTAAGGACCGCGCCATGGTGGCGATCAATTCTGATACTCATGCCAAGTGTACTGGTATCTAAGTCCAAAGGTTGTGTCGTGACGTTTTACTATATTGGTTTGGTAATACCTTGGAGATTCTTTCTGAGCCCTTTACCAGGTTCATATCCTGCCCATGCCAATATGCTCTCTATTTTGCTACTCCGCCACTTGTCCTTCTCAATTGCATTAATACGCTCAATGTGATGGTAAGTATCTCCACCCAACTTCCTTTTATTTTCCACGACCGGAACAGTCTGATTGGGGTAAATGTGATTACTCTCGTCCCCATGAATGATCACCTCCTGATGGTTCCATTCGAACTTCACAGCCTGATACAGAGTAGATGCTACAGCCCCAACAACACTTATCCAAGGTCTTCCCAGTAGTAAATTGTATGAGGCGGATATGTCGAGCACTTGGAATTCAACATCAAACCAAGTCGGGCCCATTTGTAAGCAAAGGTTGGTTTCTATGATCGTGGCCCTTTGAGATCCATCGAACACTTTTATGTTCATAGTTCCTGCTCGTATCTCATGCAAACCTTTACCCAATCTCTTCAAAGTCGTCAATGGACAAATATTTAGACTTGAATCTCCATCTATTAAAATCCTGGCAATGAATTGGTCTTCACACTGTACCGTTATATGCAGTGCTTTGTTGTGGCTTAATTCTTCCGGTGGTAGTTCGTCTTCAAGGAAGGTGATCTTATGGTTTTCTAATATTTTTCCTACCATGTTGGCCAGTTATCCGTTGGTAATGTTGTTGGGAACGTAAGCCTCGTTCAATACCTTCATCAATGCATTCCTATGTGCTTCAGAATTCTATAGTAATGATAGAATATATATCTGAGCAAGGGTTTTATTCAGATGGTCCACTACAGAATACTCCCTTGCTTGAAATTTTCTCCAAAGATCATCTGGGCCAGTTTCAATTATAGGTTGTTTGGAAACGGATTTTTACTTGTTCCTCCTAGGTGCTCAAGTGTGTAAACTCTACGAGTCTTGGTCACCCCCTATGTTGTACTAGCTTCTTCCATTTTTGCTTTTCCCTTCCTTCTTGCTTCCGCAACATAGTCCCAGAGCATGGCGTTGGAGTTAAAGGATGGTGAGGGTGCTACTGTTACAGTGAATGTTGTGGTCACTTATACTTCAAACGGAGCAAGCGCAACTGTAGGTGTTGTTACTTCAACTTCGAACGGAATTGGTGGGATACTTTAACTTCGACATATGGTCGTATCTGCACCACAATAGGAGTGAGCGTGACTGCAGGTTTCTTAGGATTATCCCCTTCTCGAATGAGCCTAATTGACCCTTTCGCATCCTCTTCTTCATCATTTTCTATCACATTTATCCCCTCGACCCTATGATCCAGGAGGGGATTTCGGGGACGTTAGGTGCATCCTTTTTTGCTTGTATAACCTTGGTATCAGTTAACGTCTGGATCTTGTCTTTCAGAGTGCGACATTCATCACTGGTTTGACCTTTCATGTCGGAGTGGCAGGCACATGTATTATTTGGATTGACCCATTGGGAGGAATTTTCCATGGCGACAGCAGGAATAGGAGTGACATAACCGGAAGCTTTCAATCTCTCATATAACTGATCCATGGGTTCAGCAATAGGGGTATATTGTCTAGACAGCCTGCAGTCAAAATTAGGTTTGGGTTTTTGATAGTTTTGGCTGGATGGTGGTGAGTGGTAGTATGTTGGTTGGGTATTGTAAGTATGGTAAGCGGTTGAGGGTTGTAGATATCTGGGAGGTGAAGGCTGATATGTGGGTGAGGTGTTTGGTATGTGAGAGGAGATTTCGGACCTTGGGCTACCATCACGCCCCCTACTTCTTTATTCTTGGTTATGCCTCCTGACTGCAAGGCCTTGTTGGTAGCTTGTAATGCCTCGAAATTTGTTACCATCCCTCTTTTAATTCCTTCTTCTATCTTTGTCCCAATTTGATGATGTCGGAGAATTTATGATTTTCAATGACCATTAACCTCTTATAATAATGTGGATCATGGGCGCAGACAAATAATTTGTTCATTTGATCTTCTTCCAATGTCGGCCTTATTTTCGCGGCTTCTGATCTCCACCGAGTAGCATACTCGCAGAAAATCTCAGTTGGCTTCTTCTTGAGATTCTGGTTATAGAAGACATTTAGTGTATTCTTTGTATTGAATTTGAATCGATCCATGAAACCTAACACCATGCTTACCCAATTAACCCACTTTTTTGTATTTTGGATGATATACCAGGATAGGGAGTTTCCGGTGAGGCTCCTCATGAATAAATTCATGCGGATTCTTTCATCTTTTCCAACCTTACGAGCTTGTCGCAATATGTCCTCAGATGCACCTTCGGGTCACCTGTTCCGTCGAACATTTCGAACTTGGGAGGTTTGTAACCCTATGGCAGTTCTTCGTCCGGCTAAATACACAAATCTTCATAGTTCAAACCCTCAATGCCTTTACCCCCTTCTACGCCTTGAACTCGACTTGTAAGCTTCTTAAGTTCCTTCGCCATATTCTTGATGACCATGTCCTTTTCGATGGATTCTGGTGTGTGTGGGGTTTGTTGTGAAGGGTGAGGTAGAGTTTATACGTATATGGGGTTATTTTGGTGGATTCCAAGGATTTGGGTGTAGTGGTGATCATTGGTTGAGTATTGTGGATCAGGGGTAGGTTGTGGTATGTTTGAAGAGTATAATAGGTGGTAGTTTGTGGGTACTGGGTTGGATAGTGTTGGTGTTGAGAAGGAGTTGGTACCGATGGAGAACTAGGATTTTGGGGAGGCATGACATACTTGTGAGGTGCGAGAGGATTTTACGGATGTTGGTTTGGTGTGTTTTGAGGAGGCGCTGGGTTTTGGGCGTTCTGTTAGTTGATGTCTGGAACGTTCAAGGTGAGGGAAAGGTTTGTCAAGTTACGGACCTGCTCAAGTTCCCCTTGTAACTCCAGTATCTTCTTCTCCAACCTTAGAACCAAATCATTCTATGTCGGAGTACTCCGACCATCTGAAGTCTCAACATTCTCTGCGTGCGTAGTGTTGTCTTTCCTAATACCACTCATGTCATCCATCTTAGCTTTTCCCTTGATTTTAGGATCACTTGGAGGAGGAGGAGGTGAAGGACCTCTAGATCTGGTATGATATGCTGATGATGCCAGTATGCATAAACCAACCTTAGGGTATGGGAATAATTAAAACAATGAAAAGCAAAAAGGTAAACAAGTCAGTAGGGAGTTTTGAAATGATATTTGATGTATTTAAACATGTATTGCAGAATTATAAATTCGCGTCCTAATTTGGGGGACCTCATTGTGTCTGAGGTAGGCCTAGCGACATATAGATTTGGAGAAGCTCAATGCCGATAATTGCGTCATTTAATTAATATGATAAATAGACCAAATCTCTATTAAAATGACAATAATTATAAAGAGTTACTAGTGGAATTTACCTTATTATAATCAAATTCTAAAATGACTCTAGAAAACAAGTAAATATCAATTCTAATCTACTTGGTCCCAGAGGGACCTTCTCCAAGCTTGGCCTTCTTAGCCCCATCGATCAGATTCTGCGGGTCGCGCATGTCCAACAGCAGATACACCCTGGCTAGATGTCCTCCTTCATTACCCTTTGCATTCTAATAATCCACGACCTCATCTTCCCCTCCAGCTCTATCAAACCTTGCTCTAAATACTCCAACCTCTATGTCGATTTAGTGCTGATTCCTCTCCATTTATTGATTGCTTCCATGTCCACTTTGTGTTGTTCCAAATGTCTGGCCTCAGATTTGAAAATCCTTTTACGCAACCTCATGTACTTGACTTGCGCCTCGGCAGTGTCGTCTATGACCCTATTTCTCAAATCCATCCCTGGCTTGACCCCTCCTGCTATGACATTGACCAACCATGATGGGTAGAAATACACATGGCTGGCATGATACCGATCTGGCTCGATGGTATCCTTTTCCACAAAGATCTTTAGATGCCACATGTATTGTGCCTCGCACTTGAATGGAATGGCATCACCCTGGAAATCTGCTTTGTAATGAACCATCTTGGAGACTTGTGGTATGACTTGTTTCCTCCCAGCTTGCCTCATGACTCTGATACGAGCATAAGGATAGATACCTTTAATACGATTAACACTAGATGAGGAACATCTCTTGCCATGGATGAATTCACTACTAGGGAACCACTCGAACATCCAATGGATCTTGTCGTCAGTCAAATTGCTAAAGAAGTGTACCCAGCCCACAACGTTTCCTGGTTGTGCAAACCTATCCGGGATAAAAGTCATTCTTTTCGGATGGTGAAAATCTATGTGGTCATCCTACGGTCGCCACGGAAATTCTTGATGGTATTGTCCCCTTTGAAGATGTTGCAATAGCCATATCTGCAACAACATATTGCAACCCTCAAAATGCCTATATCCTTTCTTGCAACGGTCCAAGGCTCGGTATCTCCGCTACGATCATTGGGACAATAGTGTAAGTCTGTCCTCAATTCCCTCCATTAGGGTCTTAGTAACCATAACTAAGTGAGTGCGAATCCTTTCTCCTTGTATTGGGAATACCAACATCCCCAGAAAATAGACAATGAACATAAAAACTCGGCGATGAGTCCAACCTAGAGAAGTGATGGCAAACTCATCATGATAGATGCGGTAGGACTTGTTGTGCCCATAACACTTGTAAATAAATCGAAGGGTATGTAAGACTTCTTTAGGCAGACTAACTCATCATTCCTTCTAAAATCCATCATTCTCTAAAACCCTCAAGAATTGCGATTTTTTGGTACCAACAGTCCAGGGCTATCCCGGTGAAGCCTAGCAAAGCCTCATATTTCTTCTAGAAGGGGATTCATTTCTATGTCACCGAAACAAAACAACCCTCTTCTCATCCAAAACATAGTAGCGGCCCCAATAGTACATTGTTTGGCTAAATATCCAGCAAAGTAGGTAAATTCCCGAGAACTCTTTTCACATGGTTTTTTTCGCTTGGCAGGAGATTTTCCCACCAATCTAGCAACAAAGGTGGGATACTTTGAACAATGGCGAACATGGGGACCTCGTGGCTCATTTCTACAAAACAGATGAAGTTAGCCCTTTCCCCCTCCTGAATCAACTATTTACACATTAGTGATTAGCATATCGACACGTTTTCTCCAAATACTGCACATATCATGATTGTTCATGTTGGGATTATGGAAATCCGGATGGGCTTTGGACAAGGTTTGCCTTAGAGAGTCATCAAGCGGATAGTGTTCTAACCCATACTAGGTTTAGACATGATCCATGCACAATTAATATCAGAATGAGGGTTTCTAAAAGAGTCTAGATCGGTACCCTCAAGTGGACAACTTGAGAGGAAAAGGCACGGAACGGTCGATTGCACCGTTGATCGACTAGTTTTATCGTAAATAAGCCTTTCCAAATTTAAAAAGGGTGATTCGGGAAGAGCGTGGACACTCAGCAAATGTCACTATGGTATTAATTATGCACGAATGGAATGTGATGTGGAGCATGCTCTATGCAAATATAAAACAACACGTTGTAAGCTATTTTGCATGATGAAAGCAGTAAATGCAGTATTAAAAAAATGTAAAGGCATAAAAGAAAGATAAACAGGGAAGAAGTTAGTTCGCGTAATGTGAAAGAATAAAGCAAATAAAGTGTAAGGATTGGGAGAGACATGATATAGCAAATTTGGAGCCAGTGAACATGATTAGGAAATAAAGGGGAAACACACATTGTAACCAAATTAAGTGAAGAGCTGCATATGAGTTCGTATAAAGAGAAAATAGGGAATAGGGCGTGCATGTAGCTATAAATGGGAAAACGGGAGCGGGATATTCAGGTAACAACAAAATAATAATGACACGCTTATCGGAAGAGACTAGTTCATATGGATCAATTTTGCAATGGTAAGAACCTCAAATATATCCCAGCAGAGTCGCTATGCTGTCGCGCCCCCTTTTTATCGTAAAATCGGGTTTCGACACGTGACAACTCTTTTAAGGAAAAATGTTAAAAGATAGAGTCGTCACCTAACGGATTAAGGTGCGCTAGGGAATCTATTTGCAGATAACTCTGGATTAACCAGTTGCGTCACCAAAGATCGGGTAAGGGCTTAAATTACCTCGAGGAGAAGGGGTTAGGCACTCCTCGAGGTCCACAACAGTGGGTCTCGACCAAACTCGAATTATATGAATTGGTCTACTAGAAGAGACAAAATTTGGAGAAATAAAATGAAATGACTTTAAAACAAATGTGGGGGGGGGGGGGGGGCCCAAAGTTTTTTAGCCTAAAGGATCACCCCGTGCAACATAAATAATACTTTGTAACTCTCTTGAGGTGGGGTGTTACTCATATTATTCAGCGGGCACAGACTATCATCTCATACTACCCGATTACTATCTTTAAGTTGTTTACCTAAATGAGCCCGGAGAGGCTAGGTGGTTGGGCAGTGATTTGGTCCGTGATGCTATGGAGAGGGTTAAGTTGATTCAAGATCAACTTTGCACAATATATTCTAGGTAGAAGAGTTATGAAGACCATAATGTTCAGGATGTACATTATATGGTGGGTGAGTAGGTTCTTCTTTGAGTGTCTCCTATGAAGGGCGTGTTGTGGTTTGTAAAGAAGGGAAAGTTGAGCACGAGGTTTATTGGGCCATTCGAGATCTATCAGTGAGTTGGGAAGGTTGCCTACAAGCTTGCATTGCCTCCTAGCCTATCAGAAGTACATTTGGTATTCCATGTTTCCATGCTTCTGAAGTACCATGAGGACAACTCACATGTTTTGGACTTCAGCAAGGTTCAACTTGATGAGAATTTAGGCTATGAGGCGGAGCTGGTGGCTATTCTAGCCCGACAGGTTTGAAAGTTGAGATCTAGGAGTTTTCCATATGAGAAAGTGCAATGGAGAGGTCAGTCGATTGAGGCATCTACGTGGGAGTCCGAGTCTGATATGCGGAGTAGATACCAACACCTTTTCACCAATGTAGGTAAATTTTTATATTCGTTCGAGGATGAATGTTTCTTTTAGAGATGGAGAATGTGACGACTCGATAGGACGTTTTGAGTACTACCCCTTATTTCCGTGTTCTGATACCTCACATAGCTTAAATTGATATTTTTAGGTTTGCGTGCATGGTCCGTATCGCTTTTCGAAAATCTTTTATATGAAATTTTGATAAAAATGAAAATTTGATTAAAGATGAGGCTAGAGTTGACCACAGTCAATATTTTGGGTAAACAATCTAGGATCGTTGTTTTGACGACCCTGATAGGTTCGTATTGTGATTTTTGACTTGCGCTTACGCTAGAAATTGAATTCGGAGGTCTCTAGGTTGATTTGACTTATTTTGCCGAAAATTACCAATTTGAAAGTTTGGAAACTTCCTATGTTTGACCGTACGTTGGCTTTGTGGCTATCAGGTTCGAATTTTGGTTTTAAACTTGATATAGATCCGTTTTTCTATTTGTAACTTGCCTGCAAAATTTGGTGCAATTCGGAGTTGGTTTGATAGGATTCAGACACGTAGTTGCAATTGTTGAGGTTCTTGAATTTTCCTTTGAAATTTCATTCATTTTGATGTTTGATTTGTAGTTTTAGAAGTTATTTTTGTGTTTTGATCGTGCGAGCAAGTTCGTATGATGGTTTTAGACTTATGTGCATATTTGGTTTGGAGCCTGAGGCGCTCGGGTGAGTTTTTGACGCATTTTGGATAAGTTTAGATAGTGTGAGGATTGTTGGTATGATTCAGTTCTGGTGCTGGGCTGCAGGTCTCGCAATTGCGATGACCTGATGTCCTGATCGCAAATGTAAGTTGCGGTTTTGCGAAGTTGAGCTCGCAATTGCAATTGGGGAATGGTCAGGATAGTCTTCGCATTTGCAAAGAAATGTTCACAATTGCGGACAATCCAGACATCGCTTTTGCGATGGTTTGGTCGCATTTGAGACTGAGCACCGGGTTTAGTCAGGTCCATAACTATGAACAATTGATCGCATTTTTGGTTGGATGGAAGATCGCAATTGTGATGTTTTTGGTCGCAATTGCGACTTAAGAAGGCTGGGGACACAATTCGCATCTGCATTTCTCACATTTGCATGGTTGAAATTGGGAGCAAGAGTTTGCAATTGCAACATCCGCAGCTGGGCAAAATAGGAAAAAATTGACTTAGCTTATTTTACACTATTTCTCAACTCTAAACACTCTAGAAGTAACTTTCCAAGAGTTTATTCTTTCCAAAATTATTGGTAAGCAACTTTAATCCATTTTCTTTTAGTTACCCAATACTTTTCATGTGTTTTTAACATCAAATCTAGGATTTTCATAGTAGAAATTAGGGATTTTGGTGGAAATTAGGAATTTTACAAAATTCAGATAACTTCGAATTGAGGTGAATTTCAAACAAATCATGTAACCAGATTCGGGAGTGAATGGGTTATCGAATTTTTTTAGAATCTCGGATTTTTACCAAGCGAGCCCATGGTTGACTTTTTCAACTTGATTGAAGATTGAATCTTTTTGACTCATTAGTAGTGTCTAAAGCTTATTCTGAATTTTTTGATAATTGGTTGGATTTGGTTGGTTTGAAAACTTGTTCAAAAGGCAAGGTCGTGGTTTGTTGATTGGCTGCAGAGTGTGGTAATTGTCATGGTTAATCTTAACTTGAAAAAAATAGGACTTGTTGGCTTATTTGGTACGTCAATTATATGTGGGATGGCGTATATCTAAGGTGTTAAGTATGCGGGTGGAATTATTTTATTGTATTATGTTATTTCCATGACTATGTTTTGCATGGTGTAGTTAGATTATTATTTTTTTAGTTGTTCGCCTTCATATCAATTGTTCTCTTTGAAATTTCTTGGATTTTTTAAGTTGAGTGAAATATTTTCACAAAATTATTGAAATGAAATTACTTCCCACCTTGTTTTGCCATTTTCGATTAGTGTTGTTGCTTGGTGAGTAAGAGTGAAAAGCACAAAGGGTGTGTCTTTCCTTATTTGCATACAATATCTTCTATTTAAGAGATTGTGAGGATTAAAGCACGAAGGGTGATGTTGTGCACTTGAATGCTTATTATCATTTCTTATATCACGTAAGGAAGAGAAGCACGAAGGGTGATGTCGTGCCATTTCATTATCATATCATTCTTATATGGTAAGGATAAGAGTAACATCACGAAGGGTGATGTCGTACCATTATTGATTTCTGGGTTGATGATTTAATTGGTTGCATTGTTGTTGTTTTCGGAAAAAGGCTATTTGTGGTTTTTGTACTTGTTGTTCTTATCGTACTCCCTTTTCTCCATATGCCCTCCCAGTTAATATTCTAATTGTCCTACTTATTATTTTGTTGTTTTGTGTATATACCTGTATAGGATCTACATATTTGTCTTATTATAGCCTCGCCACTATCTTATCGGGTTTATGCTCGATACTTACTGAGTACATTGGATCAGTTGTACTCACGTTACACTTCTTGTGGAGATACTGGTCTTGGTCCTAGCAGTGTTTAGTGGTGCTTCTGCTTGGAGCATATCAACAGTGGAGATTTGAAATAAAGGTTCTAGCCCTTGCAGTCCCTAAAGTCCCCATCTGTTTCTATCTTTACCGTTTATCTCATTTCGAATAGTTGTATTTCGTTCAAACCATACTTAGACTTCTAGTTGCTCATGTACTAGTAACACCTGATTTCTGGGATTAGAATAGATCGTGTTATGTATGGGATTATTTCATGTGTTACAACTTATTTAGTTAATAATTATTATTATTTTATTTTAAATTGTTAAAATATTAAATTGATTATCCAATGTTAACTTACCTAGCAAGTAGACATAAGGCGCCTTCACGGTCCCGAGGTTGAAAATCCGGGCCATGGCAAACTCCATATTGATTTTTCGATTAAGATAGTAATGTTCTGATTTGATTGAAATTTTAAATTTATAATTGTATTCGTTTTCAATTATTGAACTTCAGACAATTAGAGGCTGATTCAAACTAATTTGTAAGATGAAGTTCGAGTTTTACTTGTGTATGGTGTTTATAATACCAAACTAGTGAATTGGTCCGCGCTTCGTGCAGTTATAGTAAATTTACAAATGATGTTTTGGGAATTTAATTAATTGAGATAGAATAAAAAAAGTTTTATTTAAAGGCATATGAATATTAATTAATTGTATAAGTTTATTATCACAAATATAATATTTTATCATGAAGATAACTTGATCAACTCGATGCGGTTGTAACATCTTCAATCGCCTCTGTTAAGATGTCGTTGATATACTGCTTAAATAAGTTTTAGCATTTGAAGTTTATTTAACGTAAATTACAAAGAACGGTCGAAAAGGCAAGCCAGACTTTTGGAATGTCAACCAAATTGCTACTTCAGAAGTTCAGAAATTTTAACTAAGCATAGAACTATGCAGTAAGGATACATTGACGAGAGAATTTGTTCCAAAACATTATATTGAGATAAAAAAGGCAATGAAATCCCCTAGCCTTCCTTCACTATTGAAATATTATTCATTATTAATATTTATTAGTAATTGTATTTAGAGAGTTTGGTGCTTACCTACATCCTCTTGCCAAATTCCCTTGCTTATCATGAAATGATGTTCATAATAATAGTTCACTAATGTAATAATTCTTTAATATTTATTAATTCATAATTGGATTTGATACTTTTGAATATAGAAAAATTATAACGTAATTTTCCTGTATTTTGTTCCGTTTAAATGGTATTCCTAACTAATATTTTGACAATTGTAATAGTAATAATTATATGTGATGAATTTAAGGGTATTGAGCTATATTGATGAGGAAAAAAAAAGAAAATGAGAAAAAAGATACATATGTTTTCTAGTCTAAAGATGTGCCATATAATCGATATCTTCAAATAACAAAATTATATACAGGAAGATAGATAAAATTAATTATTAAATACTGGGCTTTAATGAGGAGAAAAAACAACTTGAAAATTTTTCCAAAGTGATAATATATTTTTATATCCAGAAGGTGCCACACCATCTCTTCTTCATGACGCTTCCCCTTGATATAATATTGCTATAAAATTTTATCGAAAAAAGAAAGGAAATTGACAAAAAAAAAATGAAAAAGGTACTAAAAAAACATAAACCAAGTGTTGGGTGCAGATTTTTTTTAACTTCAAGGAAGTATTCAAATAAATAAATTCAAACAATTATGTGCATTCATAATTAGATCTAAATTAGATTTTCGATCTCAAAGGCATTATACAACATAGCCAAACAATATTTTACAACAAATTAATCAGGAATTGGCCCGTTAGAAATTTTTGAAGAAAACTCAATACGGGCATTTCAGTCATGACTTATTGGCAGGTGAGTGTAGACTTGATTGTTAGAATATACTGACTGTGCATGGCCAGTGCTTCTCCTGCTTCATGGCCCTAGTATATCAACATTGAAACTTCTTCGAATTCTTAACAAATAAAATCACAAATTGATTAAGAACATAACCTTCACATAAAAATGTTCGATGAATGTGAGAGACACTAATTTTACTATCTGAAAATCTAATACCACTTGCTGAAGTTACCCAAAACAAAAAACGTATTGTTATGGAACAATAAAGAACAAGAACAATATTGCAGAGAAAGAGAGAGGAAATTCTTTTTGAATTTTGGGATGATTTACAATGGGGTAAGACCCCTTTATTTATAGGGGAAAAAATGACTTAGCCACAAAGTAGAACTCTCTAAAAGATAGACATTCACTCTAAATAGAGTTCTATTTATAACACTCCCCCTTGAATGTCTATTCAACAAATAATGTGCCTCGTTAAAACCTTAACTAAAATAAAACCCAATGGGAAAAAAATTCTAGAAAAAGGAAAAGAGTACACATGTTTAGAAATGCGCCTTTTTGGTTGCCTCGTTAAAAACCTTGCAAGGAAAATCCAGTGGGACAAAATCTTGTAAAGGAAAAAGCGTACAACGTGCATTAACTCCCCATGATGAGAGCATCAATTCACATCCTTGAGCCTTCCAATCCCAATCTTGTGTACTAGCTTCTTGAAGCTTGACATCAGTAGAGATTTGGTGAACAAATCAGCCATATTAACACCAATGAATTTGTTCCACCTTGAAAATCCTCGCGATCACAATATCATGCTCATAGTTATAGCAAGATACAAATGTGCACAAATTGCACTTAGGATGTAGTACTTCATAACTAAAAATTGTATATGCTTTAAGCAATATCCTTCAAGAATTGCCATATAAGCCATATGAATAGGCTTTAGATTTGCATCAAGTTTTCATGTCATGCTAGACATAAGATAGATAAAAGTGATTGTACAAACCATTGACTTTATACTTTCAAATGTTTGAACTATATGTCCAAAATTTTCATGTATTTCATATGAAACCAATTCTTTCGAATTGTGTCTCTTCCATTTGGCCAATATTTTTGTGTCTGTATTCGACAAACTTAAGATCCTCATCTATACTTAGCGTTATGATAGATGTCGTCGACGAACATTTATATCGGTTCCAATATTTTTTTCCATAAAGACATAACATAGAGATCTCTTCATTAATATATTCAGGTACCTGAATCTCTCCTGAGATTTTATGAAGTGTTATGTCATGTGATCTTCTAGATCACTTCCCTATTTTATTATGATCATTTTGATCATTTGCTCATCTTCTTTATCAAGAAGTTTATTTGAACCGATTTGTCTATACGCTGTAAGTGTACCATAGACTTTGTCCTTCTAGGACTTAATAAGAGCCTTTGCAATGAGAATATAGTTACTTTCTTTGGGTCAGCAAATGCATCTGGCATGCTTTGCAATATATTGCAGATGAATTATCTTTTTATGAATTTCAAGTTCATATTATCTTATTCAGAGGATCTAGATGGACAAATGATAATTCTTTTCACGTAACTTTTTCTCAACTGTTTATCATGTCTCCCCCTCATGTTAGAAAAACTAACTTTCTTCCTCAATTTTGGGAACCCATCTTTATGCATTATGGTGTTAATCAAAATATACACCGCACATCAGTAATAATAAGATGGAATTATTTGGTTCCTGACCCTTAACCACCTATGAGGGAAGAATGTAATATACTTTCGTATATGTATATCAAACTAATATAAACAACTTAGTTCTCATAAGTAATAGTTTAGCTATTAAGTGGAGACACTCAATAAATCATTTTGCTAAACCAATTGTGATATAACCAACTTATCAAGATAAAGTCTTGAATAGAAAATCCGGAAATTATGCTCTAAATTAAATTATTGAGCAAGTTATCTCGCAAACAACATGTTGCGGGTTAATAATAATTTCACATGTAACCATCTCATAGATGCATCTTATGTGGTATACATGGCAGGTGAATGAGCCCATATTCACCTTTTCTATTTCCAGCATTCATGGGATTCCATCCCAATTTTAGTTGGTCTATTAATTAATGAGAACAAGCAATATAAGAGAATTCGTAAAGAACTTTCNGCACATGTAACCATCTCATAGATGCATCTTATGTGGTATACATGGCAGGTGAATGTGCCCATATTCACCTTTTCTATTTCCAGCATTCATGGGATTCAATCCCAATTTCAGTTGGTCTATTGATTAATGAGAACAAGCAATATAAGAGAATTCGTAAAGAACTTTCTAGTTCTTTAATATTTACCCATGTGAATTCTCTTTCGTTTTTGCACATCATACTTAAATTGATATGGCCNAATGATATGACTAAACCAATTATGCCAGCTGAATAAATTATCAATATTGATAAAGATCAAGTTTACACCATGACGTGTGCAATTATCAATAAACTCCATGTTTATTATGATATGGGTTTTTATATCAATAAACATCCACTTTATTATGGTATTCTTTTATTTGTGTAGTACAAACTGGAGAACAAAGCGAGTAACTTTAACATACATATTACCTCACTACAAGTTGTAGTATTAGAAGATATTAAATCTTTCCTTTATCTATAGTCTCAATATAACCAACGTTTTCGCGAATACTTTAGAAACTCAATAAGTTTCTTTGAGACTTACTACAACATAATAAATTGACATGATAATCAATTGGATTACTCCAAAATAGTAATAATTGGCTCTTCCAGAGCTCTCAATTAAGTTGGTACTACCACATATTCATCAACATCCATATGGTGAATATCTCTTTTAAAGAGAAAGTTATGTCATTATGGTCATGGTCAAAATTATATGCAAGATCTATTTGTTGCATTATTGTTGTCCTTTAATAACCACATTACCAAAATATTTTGGCATACAATAGGTATGTGACCAATGACCATTCATGCCATAATAATGACATTATTTTCTTATATCATCTCAAACCTCCTTCTAGAGGTGAGTGTGGTATATTCACTACCACTAGCACGTTCATATTCTTCCAAGAATAAATATGTATTCATAAATCAGATGTTGTCACATTCTCATCATGAATGTACCATAATCATCTATATGTGCTTTACAAAATCTCATGCCAAATCGATGACAAATATTACTTTCATAGAGTGAAAGATTATTTTGAGTTCTTATTATTCTCATTATCACAATGATGATGACGATTATAATTTCGTCTATTTTCGCGTCCACATCCATTGATACCTTCACGGTAATAATTTTGTCTTCTTTCAGACTTGTCATATATTGCTATCACATTCTCTTAAAGGGAATGAGAATGAAGCAAATTTAATGGGAGGGGTTTCCATATCTTTGCCCATAATCATACATGATTTGATTATGGCAAGGCATAGAAATTTTACCACTTCGGGTGGTTATAATTTCTTGCAAACTCTATAGGAGTTATAATCAAAGTTTATTGTCTTTGCTTGCATTTAAAATCAAATTATAGAATTTAAAAAAGAAAAATAAAGTAAAATACTTACCTTAAATCCAGAATTTAATCATGAAGAAAGTTCATGGAGAATTGACAATCATTATGCTCAATCCCAAAGCTTCTACTCAATTGATTAGAGTTTCATGCTGATAACGTGTTATGAAACAATAAAGAACAAGAACAATATTGCAGAGAAAAAGAGAGGAAATTCTTATTGAATTTTGGGATGATTTACAATGGGGTAAGACTCCTCTATTTATAGGGAAAGAAATGACTTAGCTACAAAGTAGAAATTTCTAAAAGATAGACATTCACTCTATCTTTTGCCAAGGCTAACATTTATACCCTTTTAATCGATATTGATTAACATTTACTGCGTTTCATTACCTTTCTCTATTTTAATTATCCATTCCGTTTCAACTTTTTGTTACCGTTACAAATCCAGTGTGGTATTTTAAGAAGATGACCATTGGACCTTTTAAGATAACAGAAAAATATGAGTATTCCCACAGTTAGTGTAGTTTAAAGATCACAATAAAGTAGGTAACATATAAAGCTAAATGCATTATTGGGCTAATTTACTAAATTAAAAACAAAAGGAAAGGGCAAAAAATTGAGAAAAAGGATTAATGAGAATCCTAGTCTAAGAGATATACCACGTCACTTTTCTTTTTCCCAGCTTTATATATATATATAGAGATTTGGTTCGAATTTGTAACATGAAGCTCGATATTTTACTGATGAATAAATATAGAAACAATACGAAATCTGAAGTTTTAATGCGGAAAGAGTACTTACAGAATGTTGATATGGTTTGAAATCTAGAGATTATTGAGGACGATAATAAGTCACATTTTGCTTTTAAGGTCAAGTTGGACCATTTTGAATCAGTCTCCTGTTTTATGAATAAAAATAAAAGGTATAAAATCTCTTTAAATATTCGTCAGAGAAATGCCCAGTTTTTCATATTACGAATAATTGAGTTCCTTAAATTTACTAACACTTACAATTGAAATATATGCTTGTTTAGTAGAAACTAAAAAATAGCAAAAATTTTAAATAAAAAAACTAATCTGAGTAACATGAGTCTTGTGGGTTGTGATTATTTAGATTTACTTTAATCTTTTTGTGAGGCGGACCTATTGTTTTCATTACCATTCTTTGATTTTTGTTTTAATAGAAATGTCAGCAGCTTCTTAATTACTTTTTTTTTTTATACAAAATAGTCTTTACACGTTGGATAGACACGAATAAGGTAAAATAATAATATATATTTTCTCCGTTTCATTTCACGTTAATTTATTTCCTTTTTGGTCCGTTCCAAAAAGAATGGCCTTTTTTTTAAATTTGGAAATAATATAGCTTAAACTTATAATTTTACCCTTAATGAGAAATTTTTATAACCACACAAATACTTTTGGGCCCTTTTTGACTTGTTTAGGACCACAAATTCCAAATTTTTTTTCCTTTTCTTACACTCAGTGCCTAGTCAAATATATTCAGATAAATTAGAACGGAGGGAGTATATACTTTTATACATCATACAACAGTCTATACACGTTGGATATATAAAAGTGCTCGAGATACAAAATAGACAATTAATATACAAAATATAAACAAAATAGACTGTCACTATACAAAAAATATACAATTGACTGTCACTATACAAAACATATACAATAAACTGTCACTTATATAAATATAAACAAAATAGACTGTCACTATACAATTTATATACAATAGACCAATCAGTATATAAAATAGACTGTCATTATGCAACAATATACAAAATAGACTATCACTATACAAAAAATATACAAAATAAGCATTTCGAACTATTAAATATAATATATCTGGACCGAAGGAACATTTTGTGTCAATGAAAAAAACATAAACTATTAAAATTTTAGGGACCATAGAGGGTCATTTTCTCAATAATAAGACTCAACTTAAGAGGTGGTTCTAACTTCTAATATAGTAGGATATTTGTGCCACTTCCCCATTAACTAGACAGTGGACACTTGGTGATAGATCCATTAGATGGACAGCCATTTTGTAGGGCGACAAAATGTGGCCGTTGTGCCCATTGGACTTCTTACTGCTCATTTTTCAACCAAAATAGCCTAATAGACACCATAATGTTTGTGACGAAGGGGTGCAAAACAAGAAGAGAGAACAACGGAAGTAGCCTCAAATAGACGCAATTTACCGACAATTAGCCATAAAGTTATAATAACAAAAATAGCGAAAAAAAGTTACGAATTATATAAAATATTTAAAAAAATCTAGGTGAAAGAGAACTTTTTTTTTGTTCGATGGGTATAATTGGAATTCCTTAAATATTCCATAACAATGTATTTTGGAGGCTAACTCGTACGATGCATGAAATGGTGATATAAATTTACCCAACTTAATAAAGAATATGATTTATAATTGTTTACCCTAAAAATTGAGTAACAATTAAACGTATATTGCGGTTTTAAGGATATGTGATTTAATTCAACACCAATTGATAAACGATGAATTAAATAGATAAATTTGACAATAAAATAAATCAAACCGGTCTGCTAGCAATGCCTCGACCTTGATTCGAGATAGACTCGAGGTTGGGTGATAAGAACAGTAAGAATGGAACAATTCTGATGAACAATAAGTAAAATAAAGAGAATACGAAAGTATGGATTCTTATCGGTGAATAATAATGATCATTACAAATGAATGGGATCCCTCTTTATATAATAGAAGAATCTTAAATAAGGTATAATTCTAATAACGGAAGTAAATCGCACGATTGGCACCAATAACCGCTTTCATTTGATATGTTCCGGGATTTCCGCCGTGATCTTCGACCGGTTACTGATATCTCGCCATTCCGTTATTACGCGTTACTCGAAGTCAGTCATGCTTGGTCTCGATTGTTGCTAGCTTCGATCTCAATGAACACTTCGATCTCCGGGCTTGATATTCTATCTTCGAGCTCGCCAAATCGATTACGAGGCTACCCTTCGGGGCAACTCCCCTACCTATGAAATCGGGTATGTCCGATTTCGACTGTATACATATACAGCAGAAACGAATTTGAGACTTCGATTTAATACCTCGATCAATTATGATGTCAACATCGTGATGTAAGCGACATAAGCGATTGAAGTGTTGCGTCTGCATAGTTCCCAAGGTCATTAATTAACGCCAGTTGATGGTCCGCCACTGGTGCTTTCAAATCGTCAAAATGGCTATTATAAATAGACCACCTTCATAATCTTCTCAAAATTTACTTTCAAAACTTCTCCTAATCTCCAAAAGCTCTTCTATTCTCTTCAAGTTCATTAACTTTGCTGGTTTCTGTTTGCTAATCTCTTATTAAAACACAAATTCCGTATTCTTCTTTCTTAAACCTCATATAGCAATGGCAAAAACATCAAAGACCTTTCCTCAAAAAGAAAAGGCCTCCTCATCGCGGCCGGTCGATTAAAAAACATCTGTGGAGCCACGTATTGAAGAGTGCATTCCTGGGCCATGCGAAATTACTTCTAACTTCAAAGTCGAAAAACCATCTTCGGATGCAGGCCGATGAGAGCCCATGTCTAGATACATCTGTTCAATATCCGAAGCCGATCTCGAGCAGGTGAAAAAAGACTGCCACTGGGAGAATAAAGAAGTGGTGATTCCTACCCCCGATGAGGACATTACCACTCATGTGAAAGGGATCTTAAGTGTGTATACTTACCATTTCACACTAGGGCCCGTCGATCCCGTCATAATCAACTTCTGCCGCCAATACAGGGTAACCCTAGGCTAGATCTACCCCTCTTTTTGGCGCATTTTTATTTTTCTCAGATTCTTCATGAGCAAGGTCGAGGGGATGTTTTTCACCCTCGATCAATTAATTAGGCTATACAACCTACGTCTTTATCGAGGCGGTAAGGCTTCAGCGCCGGGCCACGAAGGTGCTATTCTCGAGCATAGACGAGGATAATGATAAAGGGTGGATGAGCCTCTTTGTCCGAGTCGGGACTTCTGACTTAATCCTAGCCCAGAAGATGCCATTCCCCGGAGAATGGAACATGAAGCGTAAGTACAATGTCACTGATAGTGTTTGTTTACTATTTTGCTTTCTTCACTCTTTCTTATCTATATTCTTCTTTATGGTGCAGCTTCCCCTTGGTTTCCTGGTGCAGTCCCGAACCTTGCAAGTTGGATTCGACAATTGGCCTCAACCTCTTCGTATGCTGAGCACTCGTGGCGTGATTTGGCCAAGAGTAGATGGGAGGCCAAAAATCATGGTAAGTTCCTCTATCTATGCTTGGTGCTTTCTTGTGAAATACTCCATTTTAACTTGATTTCCTCTCATACAGGTCTCGGAGACAATGCCATCATGAGGCCTCCTCCACTGGGAGAAGAGGAGGCCCCGGAATCGGCCAAAGAAAAGAAAAGGAGAATAGCCTCGCCTCCTGATACTCCGAAGACTAGGAAGAGCAAGGATCAAAAATTGAAGATTGATCCCGCAGTTCTGTCTGCCGATGTAGTCCAACAACTACGATAGGAAGACGAGGAGGGAGAGGATGTTGACTGCCTGCTAGTGGTTCGGAAGAGGGGAAGCATCAAAGCATCGAAGACTGCTGATCCAGTGACGGTCGAGGAGGTTCATCTACGGACCAAGGATATCTCAGAGGAAGGCCCGAGTAGAGTCCTCGAGTCATCGGGTATAGATGATGCCTCCCGCCATGATGAACAACCGGCGATGTCAAGTTCTGAGGCCTTTCAAAAAGGAGAGAATGCCCCAAGTGACTTGCTTGTGGAATTAATATTGATGATTCGCAGCCCAACCCCACATTTTCTGAAGGGCAATTTCGAGATGCTCGGTCCATGGGGACCCCCGATGTAGGCATAACCCATGAAGGGGATGACATATTATGTGGCTGCTTCGTGGGGGTCGATGATGTTCTCGACCTGGATGCATCGCTCATCTTTGATGAGGCTCAGCGGCTACTAAACCAAGTAATTTTTAGCCCCCGTTATCGTGTTTGCATTAGTTTTTATTTCTTTATGTCTAACTTCCTTCCTTCCTGCACAGGCTATGGTGCTCCATCGAGAAGCGTCTTCCAATGCCGAGCTGAGCTGACCTGATGTGAGGCTGATCTCAAAAAGCTCACGGAGGAGAGAGACGCCCTCAAACTCCTCTATGTGCAAAAAAAAGAGAAAGTCAGGAGCCTTCAAGCTGAACTGACAAGAGCTCATCAAGATCAGACCGAGCTCATCAAACGGGTAATGTAAATTTTTGGGAGATTGTTACATATTTACTTGATATTGGTGACTAACACTTTGATCATGAGGGTTCAGCGGAACGTAGAATTAGTTGAGCTACTTATTGAGAAGGCCGAGATGAAAGAGGCGGAGACTTTAGGGTGGAAGTAGCACATAGACCGTCTCGCCTCGGAGAAAGATGCGGTTCGGGCCCAACTGTCTTCGGTTGAGTGCCAAATCCAAAGTGTAAAGGAGGAGAGCTTGGCCCGAGCCAAGAAGATTGAAGAGCTGGAGACTCGGTTGGTCGCTGATTTTGCAAGGGCCACATCTGAGGTAGAGGCGCCTGTGTCCTCCTACCGAGTCGACGCTGAAGCTGCTCACACTCGGGCAAAGGAAACTTCTGATGCTGCTGAGGTTAGATTGTCCTGTGTGGCCGAGCATGCTAGGCGCCAGTCTCTTAGAGAGACCTTGAGGAGGTACATGATCGTGGCTTCAACCTCACGGCAAATATCGAGAGTGAAAAGGTTTTGGAGGACAAGACCGGAGCTTTGCTTTCTGATGATGAAGAATCCGCGAGTGGCTCCGAGAACGGAGGAGATGAAGATGAAGTTCCTGAAGGTGCGACTCCCGAAGCGGACTAGACACTTAGTATTTTTTCTCCTTTTGTTTTTTTTGTTTTTTGTGTAAGACCATGTGTGGTCCTTGTAAATACTTTGCATATATGAAAGATTCCTTTTCTTTCCGTTTCATCTCTGATTTCTGATTTGTGATTAATTCTGTTTTGCCTTTGCCTTGTGAAAACTTTGTTACAATCGGGTTGCTGCAACCTCTATAATCGAGTGAGAACTAGCTCGAACTCAGAGTAGAACAAACCCTTAGGTTTTCTAGTTAAGCGAGGGCAAGTCCTCGAGCTCAATAATATGTTCGGGATTTTGATTTTGGATGGCTTGATCGAAGCCATAACTGCACTATTTCTATAACCGAGATCAAGTAAGTTTCGAATTCACAGTAACAGACCCCTTAAGAGTTATATCAAATAAATATGATTCCTCGAGCTACATTCAAGTCAGTTTTATTTGGGCTCGGAATAGTGGAACCCTTAGGTCCGAATTGGGTGAGAACAAGATATCGAACTCTAAGTGTATTAGCCCTTAGGCTCTTTAGATTGGGCCGATATGGCCTTTAAAAGATGGCTATTACTTCCCTCTTTTGGCTTAAAATACTTAGTAAAAATTTCTTTAAGCCTTAACATGTATTTTTAACCCGTTGGGTTTTTGAGGATTCAATGTCGATTGAAACCCCTTTGCTTTTTGTGCCTTAGCACGTTTGTGTTAAGATAATTTGATACCTATTAAGGTTTTTTGAGGGCTGATTTTATCGAAGCCCTTTTGATTATTTTTCGAGGGTAGACTTTTTTAACCTGGTTTTTAAAAAATTCGAAGGCCTATTTTTATTGTGGGATTCAGACGTCTTCGAGCCGCGTTAATTTGGTTGAGCCTTTGGGTATGCCTCTTGGGCTTATTTCTCAATAACACTTCGAACTTGTTCAAGTGTTAGTCCCCGAGAATGATGGCCTTGGCCTATAGACTGAGGGGTGCCTCTTTGAGGTCTTATGAGTTTGAGTTTAGATAACTCGAAGATGTCGATCGTCGGCGGCAGTCTCCGAGTGTACGAGCTATATTTTCACTTGTACCTTCATCCATTTCTCACAAAATCATAAGTATGGAGCTCGTATAGTAGAAAATTTTCTTTGAGACACAAGATGTTTGATATAGAAAGAATGCTTCTTTGAATAATTTATACATGAGTACATGTTTTGCCATCGGGTCTCGACTAATCTACATGGACACGGTTCATTCGACCATTAGGCCCATTACAAAGTTTCCCTATCGAGACCCTTTGACACGAAGTACTTTCCTTGAAAATATAACATCCGAGGGTGATATCCCCCAGTATTCGAGGTTGATTGTAGAGAAGCCTTGGATACTGTTGAATTGTCCTCATGTCGCACATAATTGTTGCCTTGTTAAAAACCTTGCCGGAAAAACCCATTTGGGACAAAAATCGATCTAAGGGAGAAAGAGTGCAACACATGCTTTATAACCTGAGGTCTCGATATCTTCGATCGAACACCTGCAGTGAGTTAGTATCAAATATATAAATTTAAAAAGGGATAAAGTCATACCTTAACAATAATAACGTTTGAGAAGCGATACGTTCCAATTATTAGGCAGTTTATCACCGTCCATCGTGCCCAGCTTATAAGATCCCTTTTCGACGATGTCAAGAACTTGGTAGGGTCCTTCCCAATTTGGGTCGAGCTTCACTTTGTTAGGATCTCGAGTGTTGATGGTAACTTTCCTTAGAACTAAGTCCCCGAATCTGGAGTTGTGAAGGTTGGTTATCCTATTATAGTATCTTTCAATTCGTTGCTTTTGTGCAACCATTCCAACGATTAGGCTTCTCGTTTTTCATCCAATAATTCGAGACTAGTATTCATAGCCTCGTTATTTGACTCTTCTGTTGTATGTCGAAACCTGGCACTGGGTTCCCCGACTGGAATCAAGGCTTCGGAGCCATAGACTAAGGAGAACGGGGTTTCCCCGTACTGGACTTCGACGTTGTTCGATAGGCCCAAAGGACTTGGGGTAGAATTTCTCTTAATTTCCCCTTAGCGCCGTTCAACCTTTTCTTTAGGTTTTGGATGATAGTCTTGTTCGTCGATTTGGCCTTTCCGTTCCCACTAGGATGATACTATGTTGATAATATCCTTTTTATTTTATGGTTTTCAAAGAATTTCATCACTGTGCTGCCGATAAATTATTTTCCATTGTCGCACACTATTTCAACGGGTATCCCGAATCGACACACGATGTGATCCTAGATGTAATCTATAACCTCTTTCTCCCTCACTTTCTCGAAAGCCTGTGCTTCAATCCATCTAGAGAAATAGTCAGTCATAAATAGAATAAACTTAGTTGTACCTGGGGCCGATGGCAGGGGGCTGACGACATCCATCCCCCATTTCATGAAGGGCCATGGGGATATGACCGAATGAAGTTGTTCTTCGGGCTGGTGGATCATCGGTGCAAACCTTTGACATTTATCACATTTTCGAACAAACTCCTTAGTGTCTTTTTCCATGCTACCCCAGTAGTATCCTGCTCTAATGACTTTGTGAATAAGTGATTCAGCACCAGAGTGGTTCCCACAAGTGCCTTCATGGACCTCTCGTAGAACATAATCGGTGTCCGTTGGTCCCAGATACACTGCTAATGTTCCATCAAATGTTCTCCTGTATAATGTTCCATCTTTAACCAATGTGAATCGAGCGACTTTGGTTCGTTGGGCCCTCGACTCTTTAGGGTCTGATGGGAGCTTTCCGTTTTTCAAGTATTCAATATATTTATGTTACACCCCATGTTTTCGTATGTGGAAGTGCGCCATAAGTAAATCGATTTAAGCTCGGAAATGAGATGCTACATCCCGCATTTTCGTACGTTAAAGTTTTCTCGTAAGTTAATCAACGTAAGTTCGGGAATGAGATTATTTTGAGATTATAAGAATTATGCTATTTCAAACAAGTGATGAGTAAATTCGTGAAGGTGAGAGGGTTGAGCGAATCAAAGAAAATGACTTTTCTCAAAATTTGACATTTTGGGGTAAAATATGATTTAAGCTATAATACTTCATATTTATGGACTAGTACCATACAAGGTACCACATGACTATAATAGTAAGGTTTACAAAGTGTATTAAAAGTAAGCAGTATTTTAAGTAATTTGAGATAATTTCTAATTATATGGACAATCGGTTAATTATTAGTTAACGATGGATTAACAAATGAAAGAATTACAAGAAAATACACATGACTTCGCACCATAACAAAATATGGCCCATGTTTTTAAGTTTTGCACAAAAAACCATATTGTACATATTTTGAAAGCACTAGCAAATTCAAAACATGTATTCTTACAATCATTGCTTCTAAAAGCTATGGAGTTAACATTGTGTTCTAACAACCATTGCTTTCACTCTCTCTTCTTCTCACATATTCTACATATGCTTCAAGGGGCCGTGTATTTTCTGTTCTCCCCCTATGTCACCTGGCTGCAATGTAAGTAAATTGAATAGTAGAAGCCCACCATTGAAGGTCATTCACAACTTGCTTTTGGAAATAGGATTTTTTGAGATTATTAGTTGTTTGGATTGGGAGGTGTTCCAATTGATTGAAAATATCAAAAGGAGTTCAAAAGTTAAATTTGAAGTGATTTGGAGTAGATTTGAGCTAAATTTCAGAAAAGACGCAAGGAAGAAGACGAAGTCAGTTTTTTGTATATTTTTGTATAATAGTGTATATGAGTGTATAAACACATCTTATATACTATTATACATTTTTATACACCTTTATACAAGCGTCTATAGACGAACTTCTTCCACGATTTTCAGTTGCAATTTTTGTTCAAAATCAGTCCAAATCTCCATTAAATGACTTCAAATTTTATCTACAACATCCTTATACTACTTCTAACAAGTCTAAATAACACCTACTCCAAATTTCTCACAAAATCAAATTTGAAATTTAAACCCACATATTTAAGCTTGTAAAAAATCTAATTTTCACCACCCAAATGAATTTGGTTTGTTGAAGTAATATTTGAGTCACATTTACTAGTTAAAAAATTTACTTAAGAGCTTGAGAAATCTTTTTTCAAAATTAAATAGTAATTTCGAGAACCTATTGGAGTTGGATTTTGAATCTTAGCCTATTATTTTTGGGCTAGTTGGTTGTAAACTGAAATATGGGCTATAAAATTGAAAATCGGGGAGCTTAGTTGTTCTTACGTGAAATTTTCCCATAACAAATTAATTAAGAAATTAAGTGGATAATCATTGAGTGGGAAATGTTCCCCAATGTGGCAGCCATACAAAGAGCCATTAGGTGACTCTTAAATGAATTTACAAGATGGAAACTTTTTAAGAGATAAGAACTTTATATCATTTGGCTAAAGAATGTTATCAACAAAGCCAACAATGTCACAGTCATAATCCTTGCACATAGTAGCAAACATTCCATTTCCTATCAATAATATTGTTCATAAGCTTCAAAGAGGAATGCTTATATTTGCTAAGTAATGGATGAAGCTACAACAAATCCATGCGAGATTTCATAAGGTAATAGCAACGGGATTTTTTTATTCTAAGGGGGTACGGTGCAATCTTTCTCAAGAATATCATATGGATTTTTCCCTACCTTGATCCGCCATTACATGTTGTCGCAATTGACGTGGGTTGGAAGGATTGTCAAGAGAACCGGCTCATGTATGTTAAGGCTAAACCTTTCCTTCATTTTGGCATGATCTCATAATTACATATGTTTGATAACGAGGCATTAAGAGAAGTTCATACTCCCAAATTTATATACATTATCATCGTCTCCTAAGTTACAGTATTCTCCATTATGGAGACTTCATATTCAATTGAGTATTGTCTTCTTCCAGTCAAGGGAGCAGAGAGTCTATATATACAGCATTACAGTATTTTCCCTACCATCGAGCTATAATCGATGGCAGGACCCTATTGGGCAACCTCTGATCAGATGGTAAGTTATACCGAGCCTACTGTGGCTGAGTGCCTAAGAGCGGCCCCAGCATGGCCGAGATACAGAGCCTAGTATGGCCGAGCACCTATGAGCGAGCCTACTACGGCAAAGCAGTTATATATATCGAGCCTTATAAAGCTAGACATCTATTTTACTTACCATATTGAGAGAGTTGAGTCAGTATCAGCAGGTGAGCATATCTTCAAATTATCTTTGACTCCTAGTTACTTTTAGTTATTATATTATCAGTCATGTTTCAACTTTCAATATATTGACTTACATACTTGGTACATTATTTCGTACTGACGTCCCTTTTCTGGGGGAGTTGCATTTCATGCGTGAAGGTTCAGAAAGACGGGCATACCTCTTCATTAGGTGTTGCCTGAGTTCAGTTTGATCGGTATGCCCCATGCCCTTCGGAGTTGTGATCACTCCTAACCCACACTACTATATGAGTAGGAAGGCAAGGACCGTGTAGCTTTTACCCGAATGGTCGGGATCGAATCCACAGGGAGTCTCTAATGGAAGTGAGTGTCTAAGTAATCTAGAAGGGTCGAGTGTTTATAATTGCACTTTAAACATTTGTTTGGGTTGAACTATTCTAAGTATTTTCTATTGATTGTAAGCAAAGTACTGACTAAATTGTTTTTATGAGGTTGTTTTCTAATAATGATAAAGGCACTAGGGTCGTGACCTTTTGCCTAGGTTGATACATAACAAATTTCAATTATAAGGTAAGGATGTTGATTAGGAATACAGCTATAGCCAATGCACGGATGTACCCACTCTATACCTCTTGGTAGTTTGAGTGGCTTCGCCCTAATTACCTCTCTCAAGGTCAATTGGGTATCAATGAATCAAGCAATTAAGTCTTAAGTAGGGTATTACTCTTGTCACTCCCCAAAATAGAGGGACGCGACCGGCACTCAACCGGGTGAGCCCAGTCAAGTGAACCTGATTTGCCTTTCCTACCCAACGCGCTTCCCCGTGTTTATAACATCCATTATTTATGTGAAACAGTGAGATAAG
Organism: Nicotiana knightiana; assembly: GCA_005239525.1. Classification (NCBI taxonomy): domain Eukaryota; kingdom Viridiplantae; phylum Streptophyta; class Magnoliopsida; order Solanales; family Solanaceae; genus Nicotiana; species Nicotiana knightiana. The sequence continues at coordinate 27,368 of ML436718.1, read as the reverse complement.
CTTAAAAGTGTGTGATGACCACAATAAATCCAAATTTTCCTCATTTTACATTATTATACTAGATTTTCCAAAACATAGATAATAGATACAACACTTTCGAATACGGACCACGATTACGAGCAAATAGGTACTAGGAGCCTCTAAGAGTATTCAGAGTTTATACTAGGAGTTTCCGGCAACAAGGCCCCGACTATATCTTACAATACATAATATACTCAAAAGGAGATGGCATGAACTACACATGGCCCCGAGAGGAAGTGGGGATCACCAGTACAGCTGAGAAAGGATGAGGAGAAAGCACCACTAACGGTGAGCTGAACAACCTGCTATGAACCCACTTACATCCATATAAAAAGATATAGCGCCCCCGGCAAAAAGGACGTTAGGACTGTGGAATAGTACTAGTATGTATGAAATAAACTTTATCCCAAGTACAATCAAACAATACACAATTAAGAGACAGTAATAGAACCAATCAATCAATGCACGTGGAAAGAAACAGCCAAAATCAACAAGTTTCAAAATCTCTCCTTTTTCCCTTTCAACATCACCATATTCAAGAGTTTCTTAGATTTTTCATTTCGATAGTGATAATGATCACATTCCATCCTTATTACCTCGGCCACCCTTATTACCTCACATCTCATCAAGCTTATTACTTCGTGTTGCAGCGCGCAACCCGATCCCACCTGACAATCATATTTCATAACAGCAACCACAAACAATTACATCACAAGAATTATCATTTCAAGGAATCACGAGTTCACGTCCACCATTCATATTGTGAACAACTAATTTTTGACCACACCCAAATTCTATACTATTTTACTGTAAATATTAATTTTAGGTCTAATCTTAATATTTTAAATTTTTATCTTACTCTTAATAGGTTTTATTTAAGAAAATTAAAAACAACAAAAAATATTCACATTCTTAGAATATAAACTTGGTTTCGTTTAATTTAAATGTAAGTTATAGTAGTTTTTTTTTTAGTATAATTTGACCCTTAATGTAAATAGTGAATTTTCTTATTTATATAGTCCCTTTAAAGTCTAAAAGTATTTATATATATATATATATATATGTGTGTGTGTGTGTGTGTGTGTGTATTTTATCTTCTTTTATTCAATTAGAAAAAAATTAATTAATTAAATAAAAACGAAAAAAAAAGAATTAAAATAAAAAAAAAACAAAAAAAAAAACACACAACTATCTCCACTTTCCTAGATTTAACTCCCCACTCTTCTCCCACTCACAGCACACACCCCACAATTCATATCCCTATTTACCCCACTCATATTACAACTTCCTCAGAATATTATACACACACATCTCTATATATAATGGAGAAAAGAAGGAAAGGAGGCAAAACAAAAAAAAAACGAGAGAAGGGAAGAGGATCTGGGAGGAAAAGAAAAACAAATTGCAAGGGACAAAGGCACAAATATTAAAAGAAAAAGTTCTTTAAGAGAAACGTTCTATATCTTCCAAAAATAAAAATTTCTCACATAAAAATGATGGAGTTTGGATAAAGGTTTAGTTTCGAGTTTTGGGTTCGCATTACGGTTGCTTTTTTCATCAATTTCTTGTAATTGCTGGATCTTCTTTATATTATTGATAGCTTCTACAAAGGTTCATCTCCTCTATCTTTATCTTTTCGATCTTCTAATTTTATATGTATTTGTGTGTTGGTAAAGTTTAATGTGATCTTTATCTTATTTAGGATTTCTTTTAGTTTAGTTCTTTCCTTAACTTATTTTAAATCTTAATTTTAATGACATAGATATTACGTGCAAGTGACATATGCTTAGTTAAATACCCATTTGTTACTAAATTTAATATTAATTATAAGAATTATTGTAGTATATAAGTAGTGAGTTATTGATCATTTATATTTTGTTAGCACTTAACTGCTTCGCTAGTTTTCTTAGAGATTGCCAAGTTAAAAAAAGATAAAATTAATTTATTGTCTTCTCGTTGCATTGGTTATGAGATTTGTTAGTAAAATATTAAGTTAGAATTTTTACGTTGAATATTTAAATAGTTTGTTTTATTATGGGTTTGAAATAATAAAAGTTCTTGAATATTAATTTAGTTTTCACAAATATTAAGATTTAATATCTTCATAAAGTTAAGGGTACGGTGGTTTGGAGACCTCATATTATTCATTTTTCTTTATTACTTGAGACGTGTGAAAAGGATATCTCTAAGGTTATTTTGATTCAAAAATCTTTAATCATCTTTCTGTGAGTATGTTTAATCATTTGACAATTGGATCAGATTTGCATCTATACTTTTTTAGATGTATGTAGACGTTATTTTTCTAACTCTTATATAGTGTTCTTCAAGAGTTCCATAATCGGCTTTTAACATATCATGAAAATATTTTAATGTTTTAAACTAGCTTTAGGAACATGGAGTGTTTTAGTTTGGGACTTTTCTTGGATCTTTGTTATATCTCCAATATTCAGTTAGTATGAATGCATGCAAATCTCTTTTTAACTTTGTCCCATTTGATTATCTATTTATTAATGCCATATTCAAATTTTTGTTTAAGATTGGAATATCTTTATATATGTTCAAATAGGGAGCGAGACGAGTTAGGAACTAATTTAAGACTCGTTGTAATAAGTAATAATAAAATTATACAAATAAATGTCACGAATCTGAAAGAGACAAAACAAATAAAATACTCTAAAACACTAGAAAAACTTTAGGTGCACTTTAAATATTAGTTCATGTGTTCATACCCGAACCTTGGATTGATATGCTTAAATAATAAAAGGATCATGTGCGCATTCCGCGTCTCGATGCCTTTAAATTTAAAATGTATATGTTATAATCATGTGTACATTCAATACCTTGGTTTAACATTTAACTTCAAAGAAGAATACCTTGTGTGCATACCGCACCTAGATGAACACACAAAAATGAAAATAATATATAGAATAATTAATTAAGCGGTAATAAATAAGCCATAATTAATAAAATATAAGAATAGCGAAAATTGATTTAAGCCTTACATGAGTCAATAAAGCGACCGTACTAAAACCATGAGACTCGAGGGGTGCCTTACACCTTCCCTTCGGTCAACAGAATTCCTTACCCGGTCTTCTATTTTCGTAGACCATAAATTAAGAGTCAAACATTCTTTTTGAAAGAGGTTTCAAGTAAAAGGTGACTTGTAACACCAAAACTCAATTCCAAGTGGCGACTCTAAATAATAAATAACCCTTTTTTAAAATGTCACTTTAATTGGAAAAACTCTTCTAACTCAACCTCGCAATAGGGTTGTGTGGCAAAAAAGAGGTGTGACACATATATTTGGACCCAAGGCACAATAATTCTCCCCAAGTAGTAATTCATATACAAGGCATTTCCATAATTGTTCAGCTCATTCACATCATTTCATAATACTCTTTTTCATTACTTACCACACACAGTTTTCCTTAGCCATTATATACATTCCCACACTTGGGCACATTAACCTTCTTTCATTCATTAACACATACTTTCATATCTATACCATTGAGCATTTACAAGCTTTGCACATAATAAGATAGGCACATTAAAACACTTTTCACAATCTCATATAGCACGGTAGTATGGCAATCAACTAGGACAATCAGAGAATATAATCTTATGTATCAACACATTTGAACAATCAATTTACATTTTTTCAAGCAAGGTACACATACCGTATGCTCGGACCCAACAATAGGATTCTACAAAGGTTAAAGTTAGCCATACATACCTCGAATCGGAATTTTTTCTTAATTTCTATCTCAAATCACCGGACCTTCTAGAACCTTCAATCTAATTCATAATGCGGCAAATTTAAACTTAGAATTAGGAATCATGAACATATTTTGAACTCATTTGAGCTTTCTATCAAATACTAGGTGTTCCTTTAGATTAAATAACCTCTTTTTAGTGAAAGGTTACTCCAACCTATTTTTCTTTACTAGATTATGATAAATTGGGTACATGCAAGCAAGATTCTTAACCCCATATCTATGAACTATCCTACCCATGTTTCATTTTAACAAAAATCTGGAAATTAGGGTTAATGAGGTAGAAGCTTACCTCTTATGTGAAGAAATTTTTGTCCTACTTGATTAGTTCCAAACTTGAGTGATGAAGGAAGACCAATTTGATGAAGTTGGGACTTTCTCTCTCTAGAACCCACTCTTTCCCCTCTCTAATATCTCAGAAAAATGGTTAAAAATGAAGGGGAGGGGTATTTTAATGAACTGCGGTCGGGTTTTTAAAATTAGAAAAAACAGAAGCCCGACACAAGAATGCGGTCAGGAATGCGAACCGCATAATGGCCCTCAAGATGGGACAAAACTCAAAACACACTGCCCAGGTATGCGACCATTGTGCAGTCCGCATACACGTTATGCGATCGCATAATGCGTCGTATAACTTCCCTCCCAAAATTAAAGGCAACAATGCGATAACTATGCGGTCCGCAGAACTGAAATGCTATCGCATATTGGACAGCATAGTTGACCTCAAATGGGGCAGTAATCTGCCCGTGTATGCGAGCATTATGTGGTCCGCATACACGTTATGCGATCGCATAACACCTACTTTCTGGAAAATTTTATTCTTTAAGTCTCGGGGTACTTTTTACTCAATTTAGGTCCGTTTTAAAGATTTCCATGATAAAAACAACTCGGGGACTCATTCGGGCATTATTTTAAAACGAGAAAAAATTACGGGTCTTTACATCCTCCCCCCCTTAAAATCATTCGTCCTCGAATGAGTGTTTTGGAAATCAATTAGTTTTGAAAGCATGATATGCAACTTCCAGTTTTTTACTAACTCCAATACTTCAGAAAAATTTCGCTAGAGTTCCCTTTGTAATTAGACCTATCTACCTATCGGAGAGCCCCCGAAACACATTTCCAAGCACCATTACGCAGTTTTAATCACCCAATAACTGACACACAACGCTGTTATCTCAACAATTTTTAAATATTCAATCATTTTTTCAACTACACATAGTTCTTTCCTCTTATACCACAAATTTGCACATGATTCACATTTTTGCACATAACTTGGTCGTTTTAATGAGTCCCATACAACCCAATCGCCTCAATATACTATATTCATTTCAATTAATCATTACCAACCTACACTACTATCAATCACTTTCCTAACACATACGTTCCACAAAACTTTCATTCACCTCAAGGGTTGCACACTACCCAAATAGAACTGCGGATTCAGTTTTAGCACACATTGGAAAATTACAACAATAAGGCAATTAGGGGAAGATGGGTTGCTTTTGCACAAAACCGAACATAAAATATAATTTTCTTAGAGATGACAGTTCTGACAAACACTACTAGACTTACTCAAGCAAATTGGGATATTTTTCTTTCATCACATCTTCCGCTTCCCACGTGGCTTCCTCAACGTGCTGACTTTGCCACAACACTTTAACTAAAGCAATTTCTTTGTTCCTCAATCTATGGACTTGTCTATCAAGAATGGAAACCGGAACCTCTTCATACGGTAATTCTTCATTAACCTCGATAGTCTCAACTGGAACGATGGCTGATGGATCTCCAACCACTTTCTTCAACATGGACACGTGAAACACCGGGTGCACTAATGACAATTCAGGGGGTAATTCCAACCTATAAGCCACCTTCAAGAATACCCAAGCATCAACTTGGAATTCCAATTCTCTTCGACGAACGTCCGCATAGGATTTTTGATGCCTCTGAGCGGTTTTCATCCTCTCCCAAATGACTCTGACTTTTTCCAATGCCTGGTGCATGAGATATGGCCCTAACAATTCTGCTTCACCAACCTCGAACCACCCAATCGGAGATCTACACCTCCATCCGTACAATGCCTCAAATGGGCCCATCTGAATACTAGCGGGAAAGCTGTTATTGTAAGCAAATTCGATAAGCGGTAAATGATCATACCAACTACCCTTGAAGTCCAACACACAAGCCCGTAACATATCTTCAAGCGTCTTAATAGTCCGCTCTGCCTGACCATCAGTCTGCGGATGAAAAGTTATGCTGAGATTTACCTGAGTACCCAAACCTTGCTGAAATTTCCTCCAAAATTAGCCGTGAACTGGGCTCCTCGGTCTGAGACAATGGAAACTGGAGTACCATAAAGCCTGACTATTTCCTTGGTATACAACTGAGCATACTGTTCTGCAGTATCGGTGGACTTGACCGGCAAGAAGTGAGCTGATTTCGTGAGTCGATCCACTATCACCCAAATCGAGTCGAACTTGCGCTGAGTGCGAGGTAACCCTACCACTAAATCCATGTTGATCATTTCCCATTTCCATATTGGAATTTCCATAAGCTGAGTTAACCCACCAGGCCTCTGATGTTTAGCCTACTGACAATTCGGACATTTAGATACAAAGTTTGCCACACCTCTTTTCATACCGCTCCACCAATAAACTTCCCGGAGATCTTGATACATTTTCGTAGAACCTGGGTGCACGAAATACCTGGAACTGTGAGCTTTCGCCATCACCCTCTCCCGAAGATTATCCACATCAGGAACACATAGCCTTCCCTAGCACCGCAAAATACCATCATCGCTTCCGAGTGAAAATGCCGAAATCTTGCTATTCAAACTGCCTCCTTCGACTGCGCCAATGCTGGATCAATAAACTGCTTCTCCTTGACTTCTGCTACAAGTGATGATTCTGCCCCATTATGCACCATGACTTTCCCCTCGTCTGAGGTCGAGAGACAGACCCCCAGACTAGCCAATCGACAAACCTCCCGAGCTAACGGCCTCTGATCTTCCTCCAAATGAGCCAGACTACCCATAGACTTCCGACTGAGAGCGTCGACCACTACATTTGCTTTCCCTGGATGGTACAGAATGTTCATATCATAATCCTTAAGCAATTCTAACCATCTCCGTTATCTTAAATTCAACTCCTTCTGCTTGAACAAATATTGGAGACTCTTGTGGTCTGATAACATGTCCACATGGACCCATACAAATAATGCCGCCAGATTTTTAATGCAAATACAACTGCCGCGAGTTCTAAATCATGCATCGGATAATTCTTCTCGTGATTCCTGAGTTGCCTAGAAGAATAGGCTATAACCTTCCTGTGTTGCAATAACACACATCCCAAACCAACCCTTGAAGCATCACAATAAACCACAATCCCCCGTGTCTTCTGGCAAAGTTAACACCGGTGCTGAAGTCAATCTTGATTTCAATTTCTGAAAGCTCTTTTCACAAGTGTCAGACCATTGGAACTTAGTTGCCTTCTGCGTCAATTTAGTCAATGGGGAGGCGAGGGTAGAGAACCCTTCCACAAACCTCCGATAATACCCGGCTAGACCCAAGAAACTGCGAATCTCTGTCGGGGTCGTTGGTCTAGGCCAATCCTTTACCGCTGTGAATTTTTGGGGATCAACCTTAATCCTTCTCTGGAAACAACATGACCAAAAAATGTGACTGACTCCAACCAAAATTCACATTTTGAAAACTTGGCATACAATTGGTGTTGATGAAGAGTCTGCAGAACTATCCTGAGGTGATTAGCATGATCCTCCCGACTGCGCGAGTAGACAAGGATGTCATCAATAAAAACAATCACGAAGGAGTCAAGAAATGGTTTGAAAACCCGATTCATAAGATCCATGAAAGCCGCTGGAGCATTGGTCAGTCCAAAGGACATTACCAAAAATTCAAAATGGCCATAACGAGTTCTGAAGGCGGGCTTAGGAATATCCTGCTCTCTGATCTTCAACTGGTGATACCCCGACCGTAAATCAATTTTGGAGAAGAACCTCGCACCCTACAATTGGTCGAACAAATCATCTATCCGAGGCAATGGATACTTGTTTTTGATAGTGACTTTGTTGAGCTGCCGACCTCGCCCCTCAGGTTCGGGACGTGACAATTTATTCCTCCAATCCCAGGTTAAGCTTGTAGAATTTATCTTGGCATGACCTTCCTCGATCACGAATCTCGATAGTTGAACGACAGTCCCCGAGCTGATCTCATCTTCCTCGACTAATGACCCCAAATTTGCAAGCGCATCAGCCTCAGTGTTTTGTTCTCAAGGTACATGCTATAAAGTCCATTCCTTGAAACGGTGCAACGTTACCTGCAACTTAACCAAATACATTCTTGCATTCTATCCTCTCAAACTTCGAAGGTTTGTTTACTTGGTTCACCACCAGTAAAGATTCACACTTGGCTTCAATGACTTCTGGCAAAGCTTTTAGGTAGCTCGAGACCTGCAATCATGGTCTCATACTCGGCCTCATTGTTAGTCAACTTAGAAGTTTTGATAGATTGCCTAATAGTGTTACCCATGGGTGGCTTCAAAATGATGCCTATCCCGGATCCCTTCACATTCTAAGCACCATCCGTGAAAAGGGTCCATACCCCCGATGATATACACAACTTTAACAAGAGTTCCTTCTTGACTTCGTGTACGATGGTTGGCATGAAATCGGCCACGAAGTCTGCTAAAATTTGAGACTTGATGGCCATTCGGGGTTGATATTCGATATCATACGAACTAAGTTTGATGGCTCATTTGGCCAATCGGCCCGATAGTTCGGTCTTGTGTAAAATATTACAGACCGGGTAAGTGGTTAATACTCATACGGGGTGACATTGAAAATATGGTTTTAACTTTCTAGAGGCGCTTATTAGTGCAAATGCCAATTTCTCTAAGTGTGGATGTCTAGTTTCTGTTTCTCCTAAGATTCGACTTACATAATAAACAGGAAATTGCGTACCTTGCTCTTCTCGAACCAGGACACCACTTACCGTGATTTCCGATACTACCAAGTATAAGTAGATTTTTTCATCTACCTTTAAAGTGTGAAGCAGTGGCAGGCTCAATAGTGATCGCTTCAATTCTTCTAACGCCTGTTGGCATTCCGGGTTCTAGGCGAAATCGTTCTTCTTTTTGAGTAGGGAGAAAAAACTATGGCTTCGATCTGACGATCTCGAGATGAATCGACCTGAATCAGCTATCCGTCCAGTCAGCCTTTGCACGACTTTTACACTATCCACAACGGTGATGTCTTCGATGGCCTTGATTTTATGGGGGTTGATTTTGATCCCCCGATTCGACACCATGAAGCCGAGGAACTTTGCTGAATTGACCTAGAAAGCACATTTCTCAAGGTTGAGCTTCATGTTATATTTCCTTAAAATCTCGAACATTTCTTGCAAATGAGCCAAATGTTCCTCTGCGCATAGGGACTTAACTAGCATGTCATCAATATATACTTCCATTGACATACCTATTTTTTCTTTGAACATTTTATTTACTAGGCGTTGGTAAGTAGCTCCTGCATTTTTTATCCCAAAGGGCATTACATTATAACAATAAGTTTCGTACTTGGTGATAAATGAAGTCTTTTCCTGGTCTTCCGAGTTCATTTGAGTTTGATTGTTCCCGTAATAGGAATCAAGAAAAGAATGGATCTCATGGCCGGTCGTGGTGTCGATCATGCGATCAATGTTAGGCAGTGGAAAAGAATATTTGGGGCATGCCTTGTTTATATCCTTATAATCTACACACATTCTAAGTTTGTTCCCTTTTTTAGGGACTACGACTACATTGGCTAATCATACGAGGTATTTTACCTCCCGAATGGACCCTATTTTGAGAAGTTTAGTTACCTCATCTTTTATGAATGCGTGCTTTACCTTATTGAGGTCTCGTCTTTTGTTTCATCATCCTGAAATTAGGGTCTATGATTAGTTGATGCGTTGTTATATCTGGTGGGATCCCTGTCATGTCTAAATGGGACCACACAAAACAGTCTATGTTATCAATAATAAATTGAATAAGCTTTTTCCTGAGTTCGGGGTTAATCCCGTTCACATGTATACCTTTCGCTCGGGCTGGTTTTCGATCAGTACAACCTGTTCCAGCTCTTCGACCGTTCATTTGGTGGCGTCAGAATCTTCAGGAACAACAAAAGTTCGAGAGGTCAGAAAATCCTCCTCTTCTTCTTCTATCTCCTGTTTCTATGATTCGGTCGAGGCTGGTGGCGGTGGTTGCTATTTGGCTTCCTTTTTACATTTGATGCTCGACTTTTACGGGGTTTATAGCGTCGATATCGGTGTTACCTCTTCGACCACAAACATTTCTTTTGCAGCATGCTGCTCCCCGTACACTATTTTTACACTATCCGACGTCGGGAATTTCATTATTTGGTGGAGAGTCGAAGGGACTGCCCTCATGTTGTAGATCCAAGGACTTGCAAGTAGCGCATTATACCTCATGTCGCCCTCGATTACGTGGAACTTGGTATCTTGAATAATTCCAGCCACATTCACTGGTAGGATAATTTCCCTCTTAGTTGTTTCACTGGCCATATTAAAGTCGTTTAAAACCCGAGATGGGGGCACAATTTAGTCTTGTAGGCTGAACTGCTTCGTGAACCTTGATCGGATGATATTTTCCGAGCTACCTGGGTCCACCAAAACACGCTTAACTTGAACTTTATTTAATAAGATAGCAATTACCAGAGCGTCGTTGTGGGGCTGGGAAATTCCTTCTGCTTCTTTGTCATTGAATGATAAGGTGCCATCTGGCACATAATCTCGGGTTTGTTTTTCCCAATTGATTGATACCATAGTGCGTTTGAATATGGGTCCCTGTGGAACGTCGACCCCACCGACGATCATAGGAATGACATGTTGGGGTTCTTCCTATTCATTTTTCCTGTTGGCATCCCTTTCTCTAAAATGATTCTTGGCTCGATCACTGAGGAACTCTCGAAGGTGGCCCTCGTTGAATAGACGGGCTACCTCCACCCTTAATTGCATGCAATCCTCGGTCCTGTGACCATGCGTGCAAAGATACTTGCACATCAAATTTGGGTTTCATTGGGAAGGATCGGTCTGCATGGGTTTGGGCCACCTAGTATCTTTGATCCTTCCGATTGCAGATACCATGCCTGATGCATCGATGCTAGAGTTATATTCCGATAACCGAGGTGCCTTTGTGGGATCGACATACTTGTCAAAATAACATTTGCTCATAAGTCCCCGGGAATTATGTCCTCGATCACTTGTTCAATCATTCCGGGTGGAATTGTGCCCCAGACCGTTGTTCATTCGATCTGCGATGTAAGTTTGATATCGGTCTTTGTTCGAACTCGACCCCTATAGATGTCCCTCTTATTTTAACTGCCAACCTATTTGGGTGCACTGAACCGTAAGGAGCTCCTATCTGGTTGTCCTCTACCCTGATCTTCGATTGATATCGATTGTGTACATCTCCCCAAGTTATAGCTGGATACTCGATCAAATTTTGTTTCAACTGACGTGATGCTATCGAACTCCGTTCATTCAACCCTTGGGTGAAAGCTTGAACGGCCCAATCATTTGTGACCGGCGGTAACTCCATGCGTTCCATTTGAAATCGGGAGACGAATTCCCTCAGCATTTCATTATCCTTTTGTCTTACCTTGAAGAGGTCTGATTTTCTTGTTGTGACCTTTATGGCCCCGACGTGCTCCTTTACGAAAGAATCCGCTAACATGGCAAATTAGTCGATGGAATTTGGTGGCAAATTGTGAAACCAAATCATTGCTCTATTCGAAAGGGTCTCTCCGAATTTTTTCGACAACACAGACTCGATCTTATCATCTTCCAAATCATTACCTTAATGGCGTATGTGTAATAGGTAACATGCTCATTGGGGTCGGTGGTCCCGTTATATTTAGGCATGTCACGCATACGAAACTTCTTTAGAATGGGCTTCGGAGACACACTCGGAGGAAACGGCTTTTGCACAAACTTCTTCGAATCCATCCATTTCAAGATTGGCGGTGCTCCCAGTATCTGATCAACTCGGGAGTTGTACGATTCCACTTTTTTATCATTGGCTTCGATTTTCTTCTCCCCTGATTTCATTCTTATGGTGAGCTCCTCGGGCATTTTTATTATTACAGGATCAGTCCCCGATTCATTACCATTCGACCTTTCCGGTACTGGCTCGGTACGGCAAGTGATTTCCGGCTCGACCCTATTCGGAGCTCTATGTTGATTTCGTAACTGAGCAATAGCGGCTAGTTGATCCTGAAGCATCTCGAATATCACTTGGAGACTGACTCATTCGTCTCCTCTGCCCTGTGTTCCTTGGCCATCAGATCAACCTTCTCTGCATACACTCCCGTCGAGATCTGTGCCTAGGTCCGCAGTTAGAGCAACATACGAGCTGGCATTGATTGGATTGGCAACCGGTGCTCCCCCGAGATTGGCATGTGGAACCTCGACTCCTGGAGGAATCATATGTTCATTTTCCCCATGGAATCTGAGGCCATTGTCACCGTGTGTGGATGCATTTTGTGAGTTTGACATGTTTTAATCTGAAAGCAAAAATACTTGACAAGAACAAGCGTAAAATAATGTGTTTTACTAGAATCAGTACTGAACAATCACTATTATCCTTAGCCCCAAGGTGCGCACCAAATTGTTTACCCTAACAATTAAACTTATATTGTGATTTTAAGGATATGTGATTTAATTCAATACCAATTGATAAACGATGAATTAAATAGATAAATTTGACAATAAAATAAATCAAACATGTCTGCGAGCAACGCCTCGACCTTGATTCAGGATAGCCTCGAGGTTGGGAGAACAGTAAGAATGAAACAATTCTAATGAACAATAAGTAAAATAAAGAGAATAGTGGAAGTATGGATCCTTATCAGTGAATAATAATGATCATTACAAATGAATGAGATCCCTCTTTATATAATAGAGAAATCCTAAATAAGGTACAATTCTAATAATGAAAGTAAATCCCACGATTGACACCAATAACCGCTTTGATTTGATCTGTTTCAGGATTTCCGACGTGATCTTCGACCGGTTACTGATATCTCGCCATTCCGTTATTACGCCTTACTCGAAGTCAGTCATGCTTGGTCTCGATTGTTGCTGGTTTCGATCTCAATGAACACTTCGATCTCAAGGCTTGATGTTCTATCTTCGAGTTCGAGTCTTATCTATTACGTGGCTAGCCTTCGGGACAATTCCCGTGCCTATGAAATCGGGTATGCCCTATTTCGATCGTACACAATGATATATAATGACTGAAGATGACTTTATTTATTACATCCTCATCTATTTAAAAAAAAACAAGTGAAGAGATGGATTCATATTAAAATCTAAAAATAGAATAATTAAATAATAAAACTCTTCTTACCCCAATATAAAAAAAAAAATCTAATATATACAATAACTGAAGATCACTTTATTTATTATATCCTCACCAGAGTAACAAACCACGTGAAGAGATAACTTTCACATTAATGTTAAAAGTAGAAATCATTAAATACTCAACTCTTCAAAACCACTATAAATAGTTTTTAATCTTAGTTATTCATACAACATCTCTCTTTAAAGCTTAGAAAACCATCAGCATTTTTGCACCCATTAAGAAAAAATGACAAAAACCCTTATGGTTTTGTTTGGTTTGGCTCTAATTTTAGGGCAAACAAATGCAGATATTCAGTGTAGTGATGTTATATCAAAAGTGAGCACTTGTGAAGGGTATTTGCTAGGTAAAGTTGCAGCACCTAGCCCAAATTGTTGCATTGGATTGCAAGATTTGGCTGAAGTGGCTGATGCCTCACAACCGGATCGCAAAACTATATGTCAGTGCTTCAAAGCTGCCATGCAAACTTTTCCTGTGGACTTCCAAAAAGCTAAACAACTTCCTCAGATTTGCCATTTCAAGAGTACTATACCAATTGAACCCAATGTTGATTGCTCAAAGTAAGCATTTCAATTCTCTACTTTTTTTTGCATCAATTGCATGGATGTATTTTTTATTATGAAACTATGAAAGACTAACGATTGAAACAAAATGGAGATTTTTTATTATTATTAGAATGGCAATTTAGAGATTGCAGAAGATATTGAGGATAAACTAACAAAAATTTTTGGTCAAGCTAAAAGTGTGCTGAACTGAAAAGTCGTAAATACTATATCGAAACATTAGAAAAAATGATACTCCTATATATTTGAAAAGTGAAAAATGAAACTTTATTTTTTGTAAATCCTCACTTTATATATTCTTCAATAGAGATATATATTTCCTTCATGTTTTTTTACCTTTCTTTTATTTGGATTCCTATTCTATGTTTTTTGTAAAATATATTTTAACTTTATTTGACCTTTTGTTCCTGGCTATGATTTTAGGGTTTATTGATGAAGAAAAAAACCATCCAAAGGTAGAAAAGACGTATGGCGATGTTGATTTATAATAGGAAAGATATTTTTTTTTTTTTTTTTGGCAATTGGCTTCTCAATGTTATATGATGGACAATGTTAATTAAAAACAATGTTTGAGGAGCTCTTATTTTCAGTGTTAATTTTCTTTTTATAGTTAAATCAACATTTATTAGATATTAGCAGCGACAAAAAATACTCACTTTTGACAAACTTAACTATAAAAACGCAATAAACATATATTTAAAAGATTAATTCAAACTCATCTTCAACATAAGGGACCATTTTGACTTTTTCTAGCAAGATCCAATTTCAACATACGCAAAAAATAAGGAAAAATGATACTGTATAGCCATTTTTAAAATAATAGCTAAAAAGGGGGATAATTTTGTATATGTTTGTATATATATATATATATTTGTATGTTATATACAAATTTGATACATTTTTGTGATAATACCCCAGAATTAACAGGTAAATTTTACTATTTGCCTAGAAATGGTACAGAGTTTGATAAAAGGTTGTATGTATCCATGGAAATCTCGTGGACCCTGTATCTTTTGGCATTTTATTGACAAATTTACATATTGGTGAAAAAATAGAAGTGGGTTAAATTTCATTTTTCAATATGCTTTTGAATTTTGCAAAATTAATCAGAAAATGGACTATGATAGTTGTATTGAGATACTACAGAAGGGTAAAATATAAGAATGATAAGAAAACTAGGGGTATTTGCATCTATACCTTCTTTTTGGGTCACATTTTAATTTATACCCGCTTCGCGAAGAAAATTACAAGCGTACCCACTTTTCGCGTATGGACCTGAAGTAGCAAAAAAATTTGCCTGAAGTGGAGCAAAACTTCAGATATTTTTGCATGAAGTTTGGTCTGACTTGCAAAGGCAATCACACAAACTTCAGTTCATAGGGCAAATGGCAAACTTCAGTTCAATAAAACAACAACATGTGTTGGCTGAAGTTTTGTTTGTAATTGCTGAATTTCAGCATTCTAGTAGCTGAAGTTTTGTTTGTAATTGCTGAACTTCAGCATTCTTGTAGTTGAAGCTTGGTTTATAATTGCTGAACTTCAGCATTCTAGTAGTTAAAGCTTTGTTCTGTATTTGCTAAACCTCAGCATGTTTTAGCTGAAGTTTTGTTCTGTATTTGCTGAACTTCAGCATTTTTTAGCTGAAGCTTTGTTCTGTTTGTGATGAATTTCAGGGCTGAAGTTTGTTTTGTATTTGCTGAACTTCAGTATTGTAGGAGCTGAAGTTTTTGTTTATATTTTTTAAACTTTCGCATTATTAGAGTTGAAGTTCTAAAACAACAATGAAATTAAAATAGACCATGATTAGCGATGCTTGATGCTGTTCATTTCAAAGGTTGAAGAATGAAAAACATTTTTGACATGAAAACAAGTTACTACAGATAAATTAGAACCAAAAATCAATGTGCATGTAAAGCTAAAATATCTAAGAGGTTAAATTGTTGTGAATATGTGATGATCCAAAAGGTCATCCCGTATATTTCTAGCTAACCCTATATTCCAAGATCGTGAAAACCTCCTTTTATCTCACCTCGATATGTGTGCGCAGACCAGGCGTGTAGCCGGAAAGCTGTTAAGTGAAAAATTGATTAAATGATGATTTTACATTAATTATTTTAGTAGAGTTGACTTTGGTCAATATTTTGGTAAACGGACCCGGACCCGCAATTTGACGGCCTCGAAGGGTCCGTAGGAAAATATGGGACTTGGGCGTATGCCCGGAATCGACTTCCGAGGTCCCAAGTCCGAGAAATAAATTTTTAAAGAAAATTATTTTCTGAAAAAAATATAAAGGCCTTTGAAAATAAAATTTGATGTGAAACCTGTGTTATCATGCCCTAATTATGGTTCCGGAGTCCGAAATAGGTTCAATATGATTATTATGTGTTATCTGTGAAATTTGGTAAGAAACGGACTTGGTTTGACGTGTTTCGGATCAAAAATGAAAATTTTAGAAGTTTAAAGGAATTTCATTGATTTTGAGGCTTAATTCGATGTTTATGATGTTATTTTGGTGTTTTGATTACTTGAATAAGTTTGTAGGATATTTATGAGGTTGTGTGTGTATTTGGCTTTGAGCCCTAAGGGCTCGGGTGAGTTCCGGGTAGGTGTCGGAGTGCAAAAATGGTGAAAAATCTGGTGTTTAATGCATTTTCTGGTGTCCAGGTATTTTACCCTATGCGAACGCACTCAAGGGAGTGCGAATGCATAGGGTTATAGAGGTATGGTAGAAAATACTCCGTGCGAACACACCCTATCAAGTGCGAACGCGAAGGGCTGTGTAGGACCTACTGTGCGAACGCAAGGGTTGGGGTGCGAACGCACAGGGGTAGAGGGGACCTGGGGGGAGGGGGGCTAGGTAGTAATTACCCTGGGCGAACGCGGTACTTAGCACGCGAACACATAGGCCACACCTGTTAACCCTGTGCGAATGCGGAGCTTTGGCCGCGAATGCACTGTGTATTTTCGCCCAGTGATTTTAAGCGTCAAAAACAGAATTCATTACGGGATTTTTACCCTTTTTCACAACCCTCCTTCTCCCCCATACCCCATATGCGGTTTTGAAGAGCTTATTCCTCCATAGCTTCATAGGTAAGTAATCTTAACTTCATTTGCTTCCATTTTCATCAACAATTATTAGATTCTAGGCCTAAAATCATGAAATCAAAGGTAGAAATTGGGATTTTGGGTAGAGCTAGGGCTTTTTGAATATTTGGGAATTTAACCTCGTTTTGAGGTCGGACTTCAAAATAAATTGTATATTCGGACTTGTGGGGGAATGGGTGATCGGGTTTTGGTCCGAATCTCGTATTTTGACCAAGCGGGCCCGGGGACGATTTTTGGATTTTTGGGAAGAATGATGGGAAATATATAATTAGGCATTGAAATTGAATTGTTGAGAAATTATTGATGTTATTGAGTCGATTATGTCTAGATATGATTGATTTGGAGTCAAGTTCGTGTGCTAGGACTTGATTTGGATTCTTGGAGTCGAGGTAAGTATCTTGCCTAACCTTGTGTGGGGGAACTACCCCTTAGGATTGAGTCTTCCTTGTTGATTGTAGTCCGAGTATGCGAGGTGACGAATATGTACTCGGACTTATTTGCAATTAGACTGGCCTTTTAGGATTCGTGGATTCTTATATTATCTATGTATAATTTGTAATTGTTACATTTGAATCCTTGGTTGTTAATTTCATCCCTTCCTATTTAAATTAGAATTATTTATTTTTGGATTTCTTCGTTGGTTATTTGACCTTACTTGACTTAATTGAATATTCTACTTCTCTCATCATCATGCAATATTTTCTTCCTAGCTTGCCTAATTGATTATAATTAGTGTCATCTAGCCTTATAGTTGACTAGCCGTAGTTGGAACATCTATTCGTTGGGGTCAAGCATGCCCGTGAGTCTTACATTGTGATTTATATGACTATTCCCTTAATTTCTACTTAGGTCTAATTGTTAGACATTTATGTTATTGGTATTTCCTTGATGTTGCCTATTACTGGGCCCTTGTTGAAGTTGAGTTTATCCCATGAAGTTAACTGTTTAGGTGAGATTGATTATAGTTGTTTCCCTTGTCGGGATTGCGTGGTTTCTTTTATTATTCTGTTATTGATGATGTTGTTTTCCTTGTTGACTCCCTTGCCAGGATGTTATGGTTACTATTATTGTTTATGTTGTTAATGATATTGTTTGTATTGTTGACTCCCTTGCCGGGATGTTGTGATTTATGGTTCATATTGTTGATGTTCCTTCCCAAATTGTTGTCCTGATATTGTTTGGGTGAGGAAGAGTGTAAAGCACGAAGGGTGATGCCGTGTACTTATTTGTTGTATTGTGAGGAAGAGTGTAAAGCACGAAGGGTGATGCCGTGTATTTATTTGTTGCATTGTGAGGAAGAGTGTAAAGCACGAAGGGTGATGTCGTGCCATGTTTACTTTATTTAAGCACGAAGGATAATGCCGTGCCATGTTTATTTTATTTAATCACGAAGGATAATGTCGTTCTGTTTTTATTTATTTGTTGTGAGGACGAGAGTAAAAGCACGAAGGGTTATGCCGTGCACTTGTTTTGGTGAGGATGAGAGTAAAGCACGAAGGGTGATGTCGTGCACTTGTTTTGGTGAGGATGAGAGTAAAAGCACGAAGGCTGATGCCGTGCACTTGTCTTTGCATTTTATTCCGTTGTTCTAAATTTGGATATTCCTACTGATCTCTTACTACATTTATTGGCAAGATTTGATATTTCTCCTGTACTGCATGGCAATTTCTGAGTTACAGACTGAGTTCCGGTGGATGAATCTTGAGGAGATTTTGATCAAGGGATTTTATTGAAAAGTATTATCGAAAAAGCAATGGTTTTAAAATGATTATATTTAAATGACTTTTTACATCAAAGGTATATTTGATAAGCACTAGTCTTGCCTAAAATGATATTTGGAAGTCATGTATTAGGAAACAATCTTTGGAAAGTTTTGTATTTTGAAAAAACTATGTTTTACGTAATTCTCTCTATTAAATATACTTATATCTACTTTTGGAGAAAGTATGTTTTCAAAGGAAACTCTTCCATACTAAATGATTTTATTTGTAAAAGTTTTTCATATGAACTGTTGTTTAAACATTTCTACCAGTTATGGATTTTAATGGCTAAGGCCCGATGTGAACAAACCGATGTGGAGTTGAGCTATTGGTGTTCTCTATTGTATTGTGTTTCCTTTCGATTCAGCTTGTTTTGCTGTTCTATCTCTCTGTGTATTTTTATGTTGTTTCGTGATTGATTTCTGTAATTTTCTTCCACTTTATATTGTCATTGTTGTAAATTATTCCGTGAAGTCTTAAATAGATGCAACGTACGGTCATTTTTATATTCAGGTTATTTATTTTATAAACCAGTGGTGTCTTAACTTGTCCTCATCACTACTCCACCAAGGTAAGTCTTGATACTTACTGGGCACCGCTGTGGTGTGCTCATATTACACTTCTGCACATTTTTGTGTGCAGATCCAGGTATATATTGTAGTATTTGTGTGGATGATTGCCGAGGAGACTCAAGGTAACCTGCTGCTGCGTTCGCAGGCATCAGGGTCACCTTCTTTGTATTTATTATTCATACACTATTGTTTTTATTTCCAAACAGTTGTATTTAGAAGTTGTAGAAGATTCGTAGAGCTTATGACTTGTATTACCGGTTTTGGGAAAATTTGTTCATTCTGTTGAGATTCTATAGCAAGACTATTAGTTTTTCTTTTATTATTGTTGTTATTCAGTAACTGCTTGGCTTACCTAGTCCCTAAGACTAAGTGCCATCACGATACCCAACGGAGAAAACTTGGGTCGTGACAGAATAAGTACTGACAAGTTAGGGTCCGTCAAGATGGGTTTGGGAGGAGCTGAAGTTGTTTAAACAGTGAATACAAGTTAAAATTTTTTAAAAAGTAGGTATAAATTAAATGGGGGCGACCTAATAGGACGCTCCGTGTAATTTTTTTTACAAAAAACTATGGGGATGGTGGACTGTCCAATGTGGACCTGACACTTACTCACACACTTTGAGCCGTGGAGTTGTGAATTTTAAGTAAACATATTTTTTAGTATTTTTTGAAATTAAAATTCAACTAATTCAAATTTCTGTTGCTTATGATCCAATAAAGAGAAAGCGGTCTTTATTAGGATTATTTTTATTTTCAGGATTCAAACTCGAAATTTCTGGTTAAATTAAAATCATACTGGAGTATCATCTACACCACAACCCTTGATAGTTGATAATAAGATATTATGTGTATTTGGTATGATCGAAACTTTTTTTGAAAAAATACTTTTTAGACAAATGACTTAGTTATTAGAAAGGTGTTTGGTTGGAAACGAAAAATATATTTTATTAAACATAAATGTTCAGGATTGATAACAATAATATTAGCATATTAGATAGTGTTTTGATTCATTAATTATTATAATGTGTTTAAGTATTGATTTGAACAATTATATGAAGTTAAAAATTTATATAATTGCGAGGGAATCATTTTCTATTAAAAAATATTGATTGGCAACTAAACATTAGAAAATTATTATTTTTAGGTATTTTTTTTAAGACAAAAGAATTCGTCCTACCAACGCATCAAGTTAGGGTCCGTCAAGACGGGTTTGGGAGAAGGCAAATGTAGAAGAGATTGGTTCCAAGATTTTCGAACGCGGCTCAACCATACGAATGCAAAGGCTTTTATGTTGCTCTAAGACTCTCATTTGATTAATTTAATAATCTCTCCATTTCAAAAGGTTGTTATATTTTTATATTTAGTGTAAGTTTTAAATTTCAACATTCTTATTTTATTTGTAATGACACTCTTTTAAAGGGATGATAATGTAAGTTTAAGACCACGAAACTCAAAGAATTTTTTTGGTATTATATGCACTTTTAATTTAAAACCACAAAATTCAAAAACAAAAGTTATTCTTACACTTTGCGTCCAGACAAACTAAAACACATAATTAAAATTAAATGAAGGGAGTATTAAACAAAAGTTTTAAAATGAAACTGAATCTGATGAACAAATTCAAGGGGGCATAAGAATATCATTTTTTGAAAATTTGGCATTGCATGACAACTTATCCAATAAATGACATAAAAAAACTTAGCTTATGACTATTGGCATCCGAGAGACCACATTGATCGTTTAATTTAATAATTTGGTATTTTGTAGCTAAACTATGTTATCTGATGGTAAGTTGAAAATGAAGCCTATTCTCTCTCTCTCTTAGATTATAACGCCTACTCCTCTCTCTTTGAACATTTTTATTATATTTTTCTTCAAAAATTTTGTTAACAACATATGGGGCTAACTGTAGTTAGCTAGCTTAGTTAGTGTTAACTGTAGTTAGTTAGTTAATGACAGTTGTATTCAACTAACTTAAGTTACAGCACTGTATATAACTAACAAGCAGTTAGTTATCATGTACTCTATATTCATTCTATGAAAAAACTGTTTCTTCTCCAGTGATGCTTCTCTGTATCTTCTTCTTCTCTTTTCTCTATTGAAGCTTCATCACTAGAAGTTATCATGGTATCAGAGCTTGCGGATTGATCCGAGCTTACTTCGAGCTTGCTTCCAGCATTTTTTAGTTTTTTTCGTTTGCCTAATTGCTTTTGAGTCGCCATTGTTGGTGAAACTCATCCTTGAGCAGCTAGGGTTTTGTTGTTGCAATTCAGAGTTGTCTCTAAGTTTTCAAGTTCATTTCAATGGCAATTGAAACTACAGACGACGCTACTGATGCTACACACACAAGAGGAGGCATCGGGATGATTCCAGTTGTAGATCAACATCATCCTCTATTTCTTCAACCTTGCGATACTCCAGGTAGTTCGCTAATTTCGATTAAACTCACAGGACCTGAGAACTATGCTTTATGGAGTAGTTCTATGCGAGTTAGCCTACTAGGAAAGAGCAAATTAGGTTTTGTTGATGGTAGGTACTCGAAGGATAAATTTGATCCATCCTTGCATGGACTGTGGGAGAAGTGTAATGATATAGTCCTTTCGTGGATAATGAATTCAGTTAGCAATGAATTACTAAGTGGTATGGTGTATGCTACAAGTACTCAGAAGGTCTGGTCCGATCTTAGGGAAACGTTTGATAAGGTTAATGGATCGCGAATCCTATATCTTCATAGACAAATAGCCATTTTAACCCAGGGTATTTCCTCAGTTTCAGTGTATTTCTCAAAACTAAGGGAACTGTGGGCAGAGTTTGATGCACTAATACCCTACCCTGGTTGTGGCTGTGAAGAATCTAAGAAATATGTTGAATATTTTGAATCTCAAAGAGTGTTGCAGTTTCTAATGGGTCTAAATGAATCATATGCTCAGTCTAGCAATCAGATTATGATGATGTCCTCAACTCCTTCAATTAATAAGGCCTATGATATGATAATGTCTGAGGAAAGTAGGAGATCACTGACTCCTCCTACACATATCCCTGGGATAAATGAAGGAATAGCCTTGTTTAGTAACAATGGAGGCTACAGGGGTACTAGTTCACATGGCTTTGGTAATGGTGTCATGTATAACAACAAGGGAGGATCATCTAGTTCAGGAGCAGGTTATAGAAACAAGAAGAATATCCTTTACTGTGACTATTGTCACATCAAAGGGCATACTAGAGATACTTGCTACAAATTGGTGGGATATCCAGCAGATTTCAAATCTAAGAAGAAGATTCCCTCTGTCAATTATGCTAAGGACAATCATTCTAATAATGATGTCAACTTTGCCTCTATGGGTGAAATTACTGGTTTAATGGCTAACATGGCTAGAAATGCAGCACCTAGCCAAGTTCACAATCAAAATGTTCAAGCAGGACTAACAGGACTGGCAGGGATTCCACAGTTTACTCAGGAGCAGTACACTCAAATTTTGCAGATGCTTGGCAAAGACAGTGAGATTGGTAGTTCATCTGAGAATGCAGGTATAGAAAATGCAGCCATGGCTACCAGTGAAGACCTAATTAAGTGGATAGTGGATTCCGTAGAATCAAATCACATGGTTAATGACAAACAAATCTTAACTGAGAATAGTGAGTGTGATAAATCTAAAGAGTGCAGAGTTCATTTGCCTACCGGGGAGACAGTCACTGTTAATCACATAGGCTCTACTTATCTTTTTCCTGGTCAAAAGATAACTAATGTGCTGCACATACCTGGATTCAAATACAATCTCCTATCTGTATTGAAGTTAACAAAAGAACTAAAGTGTGTAGCCATGTTCTTTCCTGATTTCTTCGTATCTCAGGATCTCTTCAGTGGCAAAGTGAAGGGGATTGGTAGAGAAGACATTGGCCTCTCTGTGTTCAACCACAGTAGCAAACTTCAGGTGAATTCTGTTGTAATACCTAGCAAACTTCAGGTGGATTCTGTTGAAGTACCTGTATCTCAGGGTAGAAAACTTCTGGTGGATTCTGCTGGAGTACTTCAGGTGGATCGCAAACTTCAGGTGGATTCTGCTGAATTACCTGTGTCTCAGGATAGCAAACTTCAGGTGGATTCTGCTAAAGTACCTGTGTCTCAGGGTAGCAAACTTCATGTGGATTTTTCTGAAGTACTTCAGGTGGATCGCAAACTTCAGGTGGATTATGCTGAAGTACCTGTGTCTCAGGGTAGCAAACTTTAGGTGGATTCTGCTGAAGTACTTCAGGTGGATCGCAAACTTCAGGTGGATTCTGCTGAAGTACCTGTGTCTAAGGGTAAAGGTGTCTTAAATTCTGCTGCTGCAAATACAATAACTAGCAGTAGACTGAGTGTAGATCTTTGGCACAAAAGACTAGGGCATGTGCCACTTACTACTTTGAGGAAGATGAAAGTTTTTCAATCTGTAAAGCATGATTCATCTGACAATCACCGTCCTGTATGTCCTCTAGCTAAACAATCAAGACTGTCATTTCCTTCAAGTAATACTGTCTCTACTACTTGCTTTCACACTATTCATGGTGATGTATGGGGGCCTTACAGAGTTCCTACTCATGATGGTAGAAGATATTTTCTAACCTTAGTTGATGATCATTCCAGATATACTTAGATTTTTTTACTTCCTTCGAAGGGTGAAGTAGTTGTAGTGATGAGAAATTTTTTACTCATGGTCCAGAATGTTTTTTCTTGTTCTATGAAAGTGTTTAGGTCTGACAATGGTTGTGAATTCTTTAATTCACAAATGACAATATTACTGCAGTCTTTTGGAATCATTCATCAAAGTTCTTGTGTCTACACTACTCAGCAAAATGAGGTTGCTGAAAGGAGACATAGATATATATTGGACACTGCAAGAGCCTTGAGGTTCCAAGCCTCAGTTCCTTTAAGGTACTGGAGAGAATGTGTTCTGGCTGCTGTTTATGTGATCAATAGACTGCCTACACCTACTCTTCAAGGCAAGTGTCCCTATGAAGTGTTGCATGGTCAGTTGCCCTCACTACAGCATATGCGAGTGTTTGGTTGTTTGGGATATGTTACTGATCTCAAAGGAGGGGACAGATTCTCACCAAGAGCTGTCCCAGCCATATTTGTTGGTTACTCTTTGACCCAGAAGGGGTACAAGATGTATGTCATTCACTCAACACGAAAGAGGTAGTGTTCAAAGAAGATGTCTTTCCTTTCAACCATCTTCCCACTACTATCTCATCTCTGTTCCCAGTCCTCGACCTCAGCACTATACCTGCTTCTACTTCTCCTTCTATATCATCCACCTCAATTAGTGTTGAATCTACAGAGCCAGTTTTAGACAGTGGCATATCAGACACAGTTGATCATCCCTCATCAGACTCAATAGAGTCAGTCGAGACAGCTGATGATTCTAACAGCTCTATGCCTTCTACTGTCTCTGAGCCCTGTCGAAAATCCACCAGAACTAGTAGACCTCCTGTCTGGCTTAAAGATTATGTCACTCAGCAGCAACATAATGCTACTTACTGTTATCCTATGTCAAACTACTTATCCTATGATCATGTATCCCAGTCATTTGGTGTTGCTCTTACAGCTTTTTCATCTGTTGAAGAGCCTCATTTTTATGTTGAGGCAATAAAACACCCACACTGGATTGATGCTATGCAATCAGAGATTGCAGCCTTAGATGATAATCATACATGGAGCATTGTGTTGATCTTCCTTCCAGGAAAGTGCCTATAGGTTGTCGATGGGTGTATAAGGTGAAGTACACTACTTCAGGAGTTGTGGAAAGATATAAGGCTAGGCTAGTGGCTAAAGGGTACAGTCAATAGGAGGGGCTTGACTACACAGAAACTTTCTCTCCTGTGGCCAAGATGGTCACAGTGAGATCTGTCATTGCCCTTGCAGCAGCCAAGCACTGGCCCATCTTTCAAATGGATGTCCATAATGCCTTTCTACAAGGCGATCTTCTAGAGGAAGTCTACATGGAGATTCCTCAGGGGTTTGCAAGCCAGGGAGGGACTTCTAAGGTTTGCAAACTTCACAAGTCTTTGTATGGCCTGAAGCAAGCCCCTAGAAAATGGAACAAGAAACTAACTGATGCGTTAATGGGTCTTGGCTTCACTCAAAGCCACTATGACTACTCTCTCTTCACCAAAAGGGAGCAGGCTTCACTGACAATAGTCTTGGTGTATGTAGATGATCTACTGGTGACAGGTACCTGCTCTGATCTGATTATTAAAACAAGGAATGACCTCAAGCTCATGTTCAAAATGAAGGATTTGGGAGAGCTGAAATTCTTTCTTGGAATAGAGTTTGCTAGGTCTAGAAAAGGCATAGTAATAAGCCAAAGGAAGTATGCTTTGGAACTTATATCTGAAATGGGACTTGGAGGATCCAAACCAACTGGTACTCCACTAGAGTTCCATGTGAAACTAATCTCTGTGGAGTATGATTCCTTTATCAAAGGTGACTCAGTCTCAGATACAACAAGAGAGGATAGTTTACTAGAAGATCCATGTCAATATCAAAGACTCATAGGAAGGTTGTTGTACCTTACTATGACTAGAGTTGATATTGCCTATGTTGTGCAAGTGCTCAGCCAATTTATGCACAAGCCAAAACAGTCACACCTTGAAGCTGCTCACAGAGTTGTAAGATACATCAAGACAGTACCTGGTCTAGGTCTGGTAATGCCCTCAGACAGCTGAGGCACATTTACAGTTTATTGTGACTCAGACTGGGGAGGTTGCTCACAAACTAGAAGGTATGTTACAGGATATCTAGTAAAGTTCGGAGATGCTACTATATCCTGGAAGTCGAAGAAACAAGATACAATAGCCAGAAGTTCAGCAGAGGCTGAATTCAGAAGCATGGCTTCCACAGTTGCTGAACTGACTTGGCTGAAAGGCTTATACAAAGAGCTGGGAGTTGACATCAACTGGCCCATTTCATTATACTGTGATAGTAAAGCTGCTATTCAGATTGCATCTAATCCTATCTTCCATGAGCGAACAAAGCATATAGATATTGACTATCACTTTGTGAGAGAAAAAATTGTTCAGGGAATAATCAAGAATTTTCATGTTTCTACTAAGGAGCAACTTGCAGATTTATTAACTAAGAGCCTTGGAAAGTTGCAACATGACAATCTACTGTCCAAGCTGGGATTGAAAGACATATTTCAACCATCAGCTTGAGGGAGGGTGTTAACAAGATCTGCTGTAAAGTCGGCTCGTTCGTTATTTGTATGTATCAGACCATAATGGATAGTGAATTTAATACTTCATTCCTGGGAAGAGGAAGAAGCAGATAGGACAAAGGCCTTCTCTTTCCGTCCGCTCTTCCCGAAGTGAGCGAATTGCATGTAGAGATCCGTAGGGGCTTATAGTTTAATTGGTTGAAACGTACCGCTCATAACGGTGATATTGTAGGTTCGAGCCCTACTAAGCCTACCACCCCCTTCTCTTCACCTGATACAAGGCAGTCGAAGTACCCGCCACCCTGCAGATCTCAATCTAGCGACGGCATCTAGAACCACACTGCTGCCGCTGCCCTGCGAGCCGCTAGTTTCCTGGAGAACGGCGGCACTCCTACTTACTTTTGGGAGAAATCCTAGACACCTTAGACACCGGATCCTCGGTAGGACTCTTATTTGATAGGCATTAGGGGATTTAAGGTTTTGGTGCTGGAAAAGATTGGACTATTCCCTACCGAGACAACATAAACTCTTCAACGGATCCTCTTTTTTTCAACTAGTAGATCAGTGGCTTTCAGCTCCTCCCCCTTCTTTCATTCAGCGACTAGGTACGCACTTCGCCATGAAAGGAAAGGTCTTCAATTAAAGCTTCGCCAGTACTTGAAAGACTCGAAAGACCTACTTGATGAGTTTCCTTATGAGTGAGTTTGTAGGTGACTTTAAGTAGAGTGTAGCGAAGGGATTCTCCTAGCTTGCCCCAAAAGTAACGAAGGGCACGTTCGCAAGCGTTCAACACCTGCGGCACAAACCCATTTTGAACCTATTGGTCCTAGTATCATAGGCGAGCCGAACGGCCGCCCCCTAATTACTAGACCAACCTGCTATAATAATTCCATAAACTACAACCACAGGGGCCCGCCCCGCGAGGCCAGAGTGGGCTCAGCGGCGTGAGT
>ML436713.1:42379-64806 GCA_005239525.1 Nicotiana knightiana | reverse complement strand
CATGAAATAAACTCCATTAAGCACATAACAAGTGTAATTTTATCATTAATGCGCATAAAATGTAAGGTATATCACATGTTAAACTATGCAATTTAGTCTCGCATCACACCACTTTCGGTCTGGGGTATGAGTACACTTGGCAGGAATTCAACGACTGGTCGCCATCTTGGCGCGGTCCCTATTACCCTTTGGAGTAGCCGATACCTCATCTTGAGTAGACTTTCAAGCAGGCCGACATTATTTACGGATCAGATAAGGAAGAAGCACTTGCAGCAATGGGGAGTTTGTTCCTAGAGGACGAAGATACGGATTGTTGTGCTGTTCTCGAGGAGGAGGGAGAGGAAGACCCTTCCATACAGACTGTAAGCAAGGGGACATATCTCAAGAACTGGTCTATCAAGACAACCAAAGCCCGACGAGCCTCGGGGTAGCAATGCTAAAACAAGCATTATTTACTGTTTTATTTACTAAATGATTTTCCTTTTCCTGCATTTTTCAATTTCTGCAATAAAGACCTTCAATGTTCAAAACAGTTATTCAATCCATCAAAGCATCTTCTAAATTTCTCTTACGAATCCGATATTTATTGCTATTGTCTTCTCTCATTACTTTATTTATACAACATTACTATTACTTGTCTTGATGAATTGTTGACTGTGACATGCAATGAGACAACGCAGCAAACGGACATTGATTCAGATGAAGACGACATACCTGACGAGATTGTCAAGGAAGTCGAGAACTTTGAGAATAGACCTAAGTCCAACCTGGACGAGACTGAAAGCATCAACCTGGGAGATTCAGAAAACATCAAGAAGATACTAAGAAAGATGATACAAAGGCACAAGCAGTGGCACGAGAAGTTATCATTTGCCTTATTGGGATATCACACCACAGTTCGCACCTCAACAGGGGAAACTCCCTATATGCTAGTTTATGGTACAAAGGTTGTAATTCCCGCCGAAGTGGAGATTCCATCTCTAAGAATTATACAGGAAGCTGAGCTCAATGATGCAGAGTGGGTAAGAAGCCGTTATGAGCAACTAGCCCCCATAGACGGGAAGAGAATGAATGTAGTATGTCATGGTCAACTATATCAGAACAGAAGAGCCAGGTCCTTCGACAAGAAAGTCAAGCCGAGACGATTCACACCAGGGCAACTGGTATTAAAGAAAATCTTTCCGCATCAAGATGAAGCCAAGGGAAGTTCTCTCCCAACTGGCAAGGTCCTTACATGGTTCATAGAGTGCTGACAGGAGGATCACTCATACTTGCAGAAATGGACGAAGAAGTTTTGTCGAAACCGATCAATTCAGATGCAGTCAAGCGCTACTATGTGTAATCTTTATGCATTCTCAGTGATGTAATTTGAACTACGCCTGACCTTATTCCCGTTTAAGAGGGGATATGTAGGCAGCCCTATGGGTTCGTTCACAATTCAATAAAAATCTATTTTTTCCCGCAATTGGAAATCGGGGCAGAATTTTGAGTAGGGCCCTCAAAATTCCGAAGCGAGTAGCAACTGGGGAAGAATTCTGAAGCAAGTTCAGCCAATCGCCGCGAGAAGCAGTCAGAGGCATCCACCCAGCAGACAGGGGCAGAATTTTGAAGAGGACCCTCAAAATTTCGCAGCAGAAGAGGTCGCAATGTCTCAAGCCATGTCATGTCGTCGGTTCATCTAAAAAAACTATTTTACATTATATATTACAAAATCATGCATATTTATTTTTTCTTAAGCAGGTTGTTTAGCGAACACTACCCCAATGACACATATAATGTCATCATGATCAAGCAAACGAGCCAAGCAGAGCCGGCAGGAATGCAAACTAACCTTTCCCTTTTACAAAACTTACGATCTTTCTTTGGATGCAGGCACAAAATTGCAAAAGCCCCAAAACATATTATGCGCTCAAAGGACAGATGTCGTTCCTCAAACTCGTCATGCCAACACTTGTTATCAGCACAAACAATGCTTCATTATCACAATGCTCTACCGCAATTTAACACCAGCTAAGAATTTTTGTTGTCCTTCCTTAAATCTTGCATAAGGCTACCTTTCTGCCTTCAGAGACTAAACGTTGTCTCCATCTGCATTCGCATCTTGCATAAGACTACCTTTCTACCTTCTGAGACTAAACGTTGTCTCCATCTGCATTCGAATCTTGCATAAGGCTACCTTTCTGCCTTATGAGACTAAACGTTATCTCCATCTGCATTCGCATCTTGCATAAGGCTACCTTTCTGCCTTCCGAGACTAAACGTTGTCTCCATCTGCATTCGCATCTTGCATAAGGCTAACTTTCTGCCTTCTGAGACTAAACGATGTCTCCATCTGCATTCGCATATTGCATAAGGTTACCTTTCTGCCTTCTGAGACTAAACGTTGTCTCCGTCTGCATTCGCATCTTGCATAAGGCTACCTTTCTGCCTTCCGAGACTAAATGTTGTCTCCATCTGCATTCGCATAAGGCTACCTTTTTGCCTTCCCAGACTAAACGATGTCTCCATCTGCATTCGCATTTTGCACAAGGCTACCTTCTGCCTTCCGAGACTAAACGTTGTCTCCATCTGCATTCGCATCTTGCATAAGGCTACCTTTCTGCCTTCCGAGACTAAATGTTGTCTCCATCTGCATTCGCATAAGGCTACCTTTTTGCCTTCCCAGACTAAACGATGTCTCCATCTGCATTCGCATTTTGCACAAGGCTACCTTCTGCCTTCCGAGACTAAACGTTGTCTCCATCTGCATTCGCATATTGCATAAGGCTACCTTTATGCCTTCCGAGGTTAAACGCTACCTCCATTTACTTATCAAAAGCAACCAATGCCTATAGAATTATTTATCGCGCTTTCCTTTTGGGCTAAGTTCTGCCCCTTTAATTCGCAAGGCTAAGCTCTACCTTGTCAGCATCATGCTATTGCATCTTCATAGGCTGAAATATCGCCAACTTATCCAAAGGCGTCATCGTTCGGAGGCACCATATTCATGGCCTGAGAACACCATGTCATGGCCTAAGGATCTCTTTTATAAATTTGCATATCATTATTCAAAGGCATCATGGTTCGGAGGCACCATCTTCATGGCCCGAGAACGTCATTTCATGGCCTGCGAATCCTGCATCAAGAAATTCATGGCCCAGGACATCATGGTCTAAAGACATCATCCTTAACCGTCCAAAGACAACATTCATAGTCCAACGAGAATCTGCATCATGTTTAAATTACGCACGATATGTTTGTATTACTCATTTTCAGGTAACCCGGCAAGCAACAACCATCATGACAGGCGCAGTCCCGCCCCAGTTCTCCTAACTACCCCCTAAGCTGCTTGTTCACCCAACCTTGCACTTTGTGTCCATCCTTATAAAACTTCATCGGTATACTTCGCCGATGGCTCCTGAACTACATACGGCCTGATTCCTGTAAAACCAAGGATATGTAGGCAGATCAGAAATCAGGGTGCAACCTAAATCTCTTCAAATCGTTTCACTCGGTCCAAATTGACCATCATATCTTTATCCGATAACTCTTTCATCCTTTTCGGGTAAAGATGGGCAGTTGTTGATACCCAACTTTTCCTCAAACTATTTTTTAAATTTGCATATATACTTTCAAAATCAAGTTCCATAACAATTGGTATTTTTCCATAATTTTCTCATATTTTCATAAATTTATTTCTAATTTATACAGTATTTTTTATCTGTAATAATTAATTGTAAATTGCATTACAAATGATTTCAAGGACATCTTTTGACTTAATACATTATTTTTGGCCTTGTTAAGATCAAATTATTTCACAATCGGTCAAAGTGACACCTTTTGGCTATAATTGTAATAATTTTGCAATTATAGCCTAACCATATATTTTATGTTATTTCTATCCAATAATTGGTCATTTATATTTTTAAATATTGATTAACCATTTTTATTTTATTTCTTAATCACCTTTCATTCTTCTGATTATTAGATATTTTAACTAATTTTAATTAAGCATTTAACATTTTAATTGAGTATTTAACAGCTAGCCATATTTTATTTAAATTCTAGCCCCCAATTAAACCCAAACCCACCCAATTAAAGTAGCCCAAACACCCAAGCCCAATACCATATCCTACCCGGCCCAACCCCAAACCAATCTGAGTTGTTGATCAAATTAGATCAACGGCCCAGATTTGCATTACCTTAATTAACCTAGACTAACCCCCCGACCCCTCTCATTCTCACCGGTCCCTCATCTCTCTCTCTCTCTCTCTAGTCTCTTCTAGAGACTTCCAGTCTCTTCTTCTCCGATGAAGATGGCTCGTCTTCTCCGGCTACCTCTCTTGCCGGAAACCATGGGTCCTCACTCCTCTTACCTTCATGGCTCCCTCCTACACCGGGTATCACTGTACGGAGGTCCTTAGGAGATCTTGAAGTTGTTCACCTCACCCCATGACTGTTCATGCCTTCTCAGGCCACCCTTGGCCTGTCCGAGTACGATCTTCCCATCTCCGGCCAAAACCTATGCTTTCTGAGCGATTTTCTCTCTTTTTTGGGTTATGTCACTAAAACCCTAATTGTTGGCTCTCGATTTCTTAGATCTATGATAGATCTGGATGTATTCTGAGTTATTTTTGCTATTTTCCTTAAAGATTCTGAGTTTTCTTTAAAAATGACTCTTAATCTTCAAGTTAGGGTTTCTTAACACCTTTCTCAAAAAAGAATGATTTTCTTTCTGATTTTAAGTATTATTCTATAATTTCTATTATGTTTGCACGATTTATTTGTGTTTTTCTTTCATCTGGCTTACTATGTTGGAAAACCTAAGTGGCTTTGCTTTAATCTTAGGATTCTGAGTCTGTTTTGATGATTTTGTTCGTTTAATCTGTATGTGTACATGTTTCCCACGAATGTTCTGAGCTTTTCTGTGACTTTACCATATTTTGTTCATTAGGGTTTTTGATCTTTGTGTCCTCTACTCATATCATGTTTACTCCGTTATTTCCTTTAATCTTTACTGTGTTCTAACTTAAATCCCTGATTTATGTGATTGTCTTACCCTACTTTGCCTATTCTTGCTTATGTTATATTTGCTCCGTTCAGTTGCAATACTTTCATTTGGTTAATATTTCCTTCTGGCGGAATCCCTGATTCCCTGTGATTGGTATCCTCTATTCTCAACTGATTTCAATCTTTAAAATATTCTCTTGCCTTATTTTTGGTAATTATGTTGTCAACTGATTCTCAACATTTGTTTCCTTAGTTAGGACTCTATGAACCTAGCATAATTACCAGCTCTATACTTATACTATTTTGAAGTATTTACTTATTTGTTATGTTCCAATCATATGCTAATTTGCTTCCTTATTGGTTACCTTTTCTTACCGTTTGAAAGTTAACCCCTTAATTAGAGGAAGTACTTAAACCGATTGTTTCTGATTCCTTTAATTGATGCCTGACTTTGATCTGCACCTTATTTACTACTATTTAAAAGCTATATATACCCCGACCTCTTATGTTTTAAAAGAAATTGATATGTTCAACTCTCTCTCACACAATTAAAAAACTCTCTGCTCTCTCTCTCTCTCTCTTCTGTGTTAGTTACTACTATTCTAAGTTAGTCGGCTGCAAGCCAAGGCTAACTATTGTGCATCTCCTACTTCCTGTTTGTGTTACTGCTTTCTTCACTTCACTGGTATGTTCTAATTTAGATTTCAGTCCTCAAACCAACGTGTTTCTATTACTGTTGTAATTCAATGTGTTTCTAATTTGTTTTTACTTATTATTTTGTTGTTCAACATGTAACTAGGATCCTGAACTCCCCTCTGCCTGTTAAGTTTATGCTTTACTTGTCAATGACCAACATGTTTCTGTATACTTAACACCTGTTTCTTATGTGAATCCCAGCCTATGATTGGTACATTAGTGATCATATTCTTAGTTGTTTGGTGTTGATATGTTAATCTAATCCAGTACTTTACTGTACCCCTTATCCTCTGAACCCTTAGGTTGTTTCTGATTGCATGCCTATATGTGTTTCTGCCTGCCACATGTTTGCCCTTACATGCTCTGTATTTGTCCCTCAAATCCCATTACTTCTGCTTGTGATTGTTGGACTATCCCTGGTCCTTTGTGTGATGTTGAACTTTTATTCCAATCACTTTCCCTCTTCAAAACTGTTTTTCTTACTTATCCTTTCTCAAAATTATTTTCTTACTTAAACCTTTAAAAATAAAAAGCACTCTCACATATACTCTTAGAAGTCTAGGTTCTGCCCCTTTTGTGTGAGCATTGCCCTGGGACCCTTGAGCCCTCTCTGAACTTTGACACATAGAGGCTAGCAATTCCACACTGCACTTACTCTATTTTGGCTATGAAATCTGGGTGTGAGCACTGCCCGGGAGCTCTTGAGGTCCTTAGGGAACACCGACACACCCGGATTATGAGAAGGTTGTGAAATAATACCTGGCATTGAGGACCTGGAGATTTGAGTCTATTCTGTAGGCTCCCTATAGTTAACTCCTTATTTTCCTTCTATTTCAGTTGTGTAGTTCGTATTCAATGGACTGTAATAATTAATTATAAACAACTCTGGGGTCGGATAGTGAAAATGGGTGGGTGATATGCATGTTGTAGTATAATTAAGGGTAGATACCATGTTTTTAGGTTTATTTTCCCTCTATGCGCAATAGAATCCATGTTTAGGTACACCATGCTATGCATTAGATATCATGATACTTAGGATATATGTGTATTCAACATCTCATCTACGCTTAGAAATCCTGCCTATAGGATAAATAATAAAATAAGTTGCTATTACGTGATTCTGCCCATGTTCTGAAACTTCACTAGAAGTACTGTCCTAGGATAAACAAACTGCAATCATGTCTCATCATGCTATACACGCAGAGATCCTGTTCTAGGTAAACAACCATTAAAAATCTGTCACCTATGCTATTCCTAAAATTGTGCATAATGATATGATTCTATGCGCATTTAGAAATCCTGTTTAAGCTTTTATACATTATGCTGCATTAGATATTATGCTGTAGGATCGTATCTATTTAACTGCACTTAGTCTAAATACAGAACAATCCCTTGTTCTAAGCAACTGGTAATTAGTCCTTGTATATCTTCAACACCTAGAATTGCATGTTATTAGCTATAAACAACCTAGAGTCATTAACAAATCTGAATAACTGTTGCATGCTATCCTAAACCTAGGTAAGCCTTAGGTAATTAACTTAGAAAAAATAAAATCAGAACTGTCTTTGTGATCATGTTTAACTGTTAGCATGCTTAAAACCAGTAGGCAAGCCTGATTAAGACTTCCTTTCTGAGTTATGCAATAATCTGTCTTTGTGTTATTACCTAGATCCATGCTTTATGATTCTGAATTAATATGGACCTTAATTGTGTATGAGACATGCTGCTTATGTGTACTGTGTGTGGAGGAATACTTGAGCCTTTAACAGTTTTCTATGCTTTCCTTTATCTGCAGTCCTACTTGTTTTGTTATCTGTCGTCTTAGAATTTTACCTTTAAAACCTGAAGGTCTACCTAGCACCTCCCTTTAGGAGGAGTCTTAATTTCCTCCGGGACTGATAGGAAAGGACGGGTAACAACATGCTATAGAGGTCGATACCAACACTCGTTTTTAATAACCTTACGGGGTGGGAAGGGTAGAATATGGATATGATGACCGGTGCGCTAATACCACGTGTAGCCCCTCTTCGAGGAGTGATTACCGGGTATTGCATTGATGTGATCCATATTATTATAAACCTAGGACACCTTTTATATGCTTAGCTCGTAACCCTTTTCGAAAGATAATCTTCTTTACTGTTTTCTAAACATCTGCACTTAAATCCCCTCTTATTTGAGCCTTTACTTGTTATTTGCTAATTTTACAAATTCACGAAACCATTTTGCCGGGAACCACACTTGTGGATCCTGAGGGGTGCCTAACACCTTCCCCTTAGGATAATTTCAAGCCCTTACCCAAATATCTGGTTAGTAACATAGTTGTAATTGAACCCCTTCGGTGCCCTAACGCACTGTTAAAATCGTTAGGTGGCGATTCTTCAAAATATGCAAACCCCTTTCCCAAAAGGAAAGAGTTGTCCCAACCAATGTCATAAACCCGATCTCCGTGAGGAGAAAGGGGGCGCGACAGATCTATCAAGCCGTTTCACAATTCACACGACACAATCACAACATTACATGAATTGGACGAAGACGGAACAACATCTGATATTCCAACACCCCTCTTTGAGGAGCGCTATACTGAAATGAACACATCTAACTCACATGATGCCCATAATCTTGTTTTAATCCATTCACACACTTCAAGTCGATTCTGCTTGCACTGAACTAGGCAAATAACTTGACCTGGGTCCACAATAATCCACTTCCTCTCATAATATACAAGAACAACCATCATAGCCGGGACAAACACCCCAAAATCCACAACCGACTGAACCGAACGCCTTCCTGGAATAAATCCTCAAATAAGAAATATTGCACTTCCTTATACTTGGTATAAATCTTCAACCAATCAGGTGACTGCATGTCACACTTATACAATATTTTAGTAGTTACGATCCCACGACCTTCCACACCAGGTAACAAGTCCGCACATCCATAACACCGACCACAATAATACTGCAAACCCATCAAGAACCCATGACCAGGATACAAAGCCTTTTTCATCAAACACCGATATCAGGTGACACTGAAGATAACTCCAGCTTACTCTGAACTTTCAAATCCCTTTTTCTTGCTCGCCCGAGCTCATGACATCCTTGCCAACACCGAACCGCAATCTTGATCCTTACTTCCAATTACATACTGCTTACTGCACCTGACATGCCAATATGAAATAGCGCAAGAATTCCATCATAACTCCTGAACCATTATTAGGGTGAACACTTC
Source organism: Nicotiana knightiana (assembly GCA_005239525.1). Taxonomy (NCBI): domain Eukaryota; kingdom Viridiplantae; phylum Streptophyta; class Magnoliopsida; order Solanales; family Solanaceae; genus Nicotiana; species Nicotiana knightiana. The sequence continues at coordinate 55,893 of ML436713.1, read as the reverse complement.
ATCACATAAAAACCTTTTCAAGAGAACCATAACAACATACAAGTGATTTCTCACAATCACCCAACATGCAAATCCTTAGGTAGTGGTCTATACCACCATAAGCCTTCTGGGACCCGCCTACACCTGCCAGGCCATATCACTTGAATGCTTCCAAATGAAATCTATTACGACGAACGACAAGCCCCACACACATCTGCACAAACCATACACATAACTCAATCACACCGAAGGAACTGATCACTATCGTAAGTGCGCCATTTCAACCATGGCTAACCACTATATCTTCTTTTAATCATCTTCAATTGCCTCAGGAATAATTGTAACTTCCTTCAACTCATATCAAACTCAACCCTCACTCATCCCGAGTGACCTTGATTCACGAGACCCTACTGCCTAAATCCCGCAACCCGTCTCATACCCTCTTGATAATCTTTCTACAACCCAGAGTTTATTTCTCTCACTCATCCAATACTATCCTGCATGCTGAAAATAATATAGAACACTCCAACCATTTTCCCTTTCTCTGAAATTACGCTGCAAAAGCTCAATTCTTAATCATATTGTTGCTTGAAACCCTTAAACGCCGCATTCTTAACTTTCGAATTCATTGGGACCACTATTGAGAGTCACCCACTCTGACTGGCCCCGAATACAATCAACTCCAAGGCTCTTCTAGCACACGAACACCCTTTTTAATGAAGCACGTGACTAAGTCACTACCCTTACAACTCGCCTATGCCATAAGCATAAATTCTGAATCTTTCAAAGCCTAACCCTGGTCCAACAGGGCCAACTTTTGCACACATTGAACAAATCCCATGCACGATCACCCTTTTACTCCTTTCCCTTAGCTATAATAACTTGACAACACGCCGACAGTCCGCAACCCCATGAGAACACAATCCTACAACCCAACTGCAGGTGGTGGGACTCCCCCACTTAGGTCGAAGCTACTCTTGCACCACTCTAGACCCTGCTGAGATCCTTTCTCCTTTGTTGACATGATCTTGCTCAACCAATCCGTCCAATTCTTCCGAATTCTCCTGTTAGCATTCCCCAAACAATTCTCTAGCACCATTCACACATTCTGCCTTCTACCGAATAGCCACTAGGATTCCTCGCAAAAAATTTCCAACCACACAACCGCTAACCAACTCACAGGAAATAACTCACATGTGGAAATCACCAACTGACACCTTCCAACGACGCTGAAATGCACACTCTCTGCAACATCATACCCCATCCTAATCCTGCTCTCATTCACCAACCTTACCAGTCCGTCCGCTCTTCATGGACGTCTACTAAACGCGCTACAAAATCTTCTAATTCACCATTACGCTGCCATTCTCCCAGTTTGGTTAACTTGATTCCTTGAAGCACCACCTGACTTCCTTCATCGTATGCTGCCCAATTCAATATCATTCTCTGTAGCTCTTAAACCAACAGATCACCACGACTTCAAACTCTCCGAGGATCATCTTTCTCGAGCTGCCTTCATTAGAAATAACTACTCAGTCCTTAACCACCACGCACCACGATCTCTGACAACCGTTTCTCCAATACTACTTCACAACACTCTAACCCAATGCAACCGAAGAGCTATAATACCGGCGAACTTAACACATTCTATTCGATCAAAACAAAGATACCACATCACAGGTGAATGTTCCACCTCACCTGAAAACACCAAGTCTTACTACTTGTCAACTCAAACGTGACCATTTGTAGTCCTATTGCTTTTCCTCCGCCGGGCTAAAATACTAAAGTCCCGAAATCATACTATGAGAAGACCTCCCTTCAAGCCATTCATCACCCCCAACCTACGGGCAAGCATTTTACCATCATATCAACACTGCGCTATAACCAACCGTAAGCACCTTAACAACCTGAGCATAACCTCAAAGTTTTCAGAATCACAGCTACTGGCTGAAACAACATAATATTTTCCTGCAGGGCAACACCAACATCCCCAACCAACTACACATGGAAAACACCTCGCACCATATCCGTAGAACCATTTAAATCCCTCAAATTCCTTATTCATAGCAAGCACTTCGCGACGCGTAAGATTGAGTAGGAAAAACGTAGGCATAAGCCTTGGAGGAATCATATCGCACGATGAGGAATCAAGAAGGGAAGTACTCCTAACAGCCCTGTAGCCTCTCGAAGATAAGTACAGACATCTCCGTACCGATCCGCAAGACTTGCTCATGACTCGTGAAACCTAAGGGAACCTAGTGCTCTGATACCACGTTGTCACGACCCAAAATCCATAAAGTCGTGATGGCGCCGGACACCACTGTCAGGCAAGCCAATCATTAAATGGTTAAGTTAAATTTATTTCCTGTTTTAGCATTTTTGAAATCATTACCTTTCACTTTACTACACGATAACTGAATAAAATTCGCTAAGTAAATACGACAATTTAATATTTTATTTTATAAAATACATCCCAAACACATCCCAGAACCCGGTGTCACAAGTGCATGGGCAAATTCTAAGAATTTTACAATCACTACAAAGCTTGTCCGAAATACAATCGGACAAGGAAATTAAAATGAAATGAATACAATACGAGGGAGACTCTGTCAGCTGCGAATCGCCTCCGGATGATGCAGCTCGCCTAAGTCTCCAAACCAGCCACATCGCTATGAAAGTACCTGTGCAACAAAATGCACAACAAGTGTAGCATGAGTACGAAAATAACGTGTACTCAGTAAGTATCCCGCCTCAGAGCGGTAGTGACGAGAGGTCGACTTGACACTCACTAAGGTCCAACAAAATAATTCAACAAGATATGATATCATTAATAGGCATACAAGGATGATAAAAACAGTAAACATTAAAGATAACTATAATTCAAATAAATACTGAAAGTAAATAAATAATTACTTCTTCATTTCCCCCCCCCAAATATCTTGTCACTTCAAAATCCATGAAATCATTAACAATTTAGCATGCGCATATGGGATAAGGACAACCGGCCTGAGCCATCATAATAATCATATATGTGCACTGTCGAGGGTCGAACGGCCCGAACCGTAATATATCTTTCAATAACGCCGTGGCATACAGCCCGCTCCCATGAGAGTAGGGGAAATAACACTTCGTTCGCGGAATGTAAATTGCGAAGCGGTCACATGCACACACAATATTAACCATAATGTATCTTTAAATCTTGGCGTACGTCCCGCTCCCATGAGAGTGGGGGAAATAACACTCCGCTCGCGGAATATAAATTGCGAAGCGGTCACACACAGTCATGCACAATCAACAGTCCACCCTGACTACATCGAGAAAATAAATACTCAAGTAAATGACAAATTTCTCTTTTAAAAGTCACAAAATTAGTATTTAAATCCTTTCTCGAAATTCATTTTCCAAGTTTAATAATATTCATTAATATAACCTTATCAGGAATACAATTATCCGCGGAGGAGTCAATTCTCTTTCTAAATGATTAAGAAAGGTACACTCTAGCCTTCTTAGGAAATAAATTACAAGTTCAATAGCATTATCAGTCTAATATTACTGGCAAGATCACATATACAACACGTAAGGCATGCTAGTGGGTCCTAGACTACCCGGACATAAGCATAATAGTAGCTACGCACGGACCCTCGTCACTTTGTGCGTACGTAGCCCCCACAAATAGTAGCACATATTTAATTAGTTCACCTATGGGGAAAATTCCCCCTCACAAGGTTAGAAAAAAGACTTACCTCGCTTCGAAATTCCATAACCGGCTTCCAAGCCCTTCCGACGACTCCAATAGACACACAATGCCCCAAAAACTATCCAAATAACGACAAACCAATGAAAATATACTCTAATATTCGTAACAAATTCAAATTATATAATTTCCCAACTCCGCTCAGTGAATTGACCAACATGTCGTCGGGCTCACGGGCCCGAATTCCGAAATTTCTCGAAGATACATATCTGTACTAACTCAAATATACAATCTACTCTAAATTTCATGCTCAAATTCGTGGTTAAAAATCCAATTACCAAATTTCTAGGTTTTCTTCAAAATTCCCAATTTTCTACAAATTTCATGTTCAAATCCATGCATATACCTTGTATTTAACTTGAGATGAGTTGGAATAACTTACCTTGACATAGATGACGAAAATCCCATCTTGAAGCTCTCCAAAAATCGTCTAAGCCATGAGAAAATGGGTGAAATGAACTAATTCCATGCCTTTAAACAATCTGCCCAGGTTGCTGCCCCTCCTTCTTCGCGAACGCACATGCTCCATCGCGTTCGCGAAGCCCAGAAATCCAAGCCCAAGATCTTACTCTTCGCGTTCTCACACCAAAGAGTGCGTTCGCGATGGTCAGCCTCTTCATCCCCCCGCGTTCGCACTTCAGCTCCGCGTTCGCATAAGTCAAACGACCCTGGGCCCCCAGCTCCCTTTCCTTCTACGTGTTCGCGTAGTTACCTCACACCAAGCTTCCGCGTTCGCACTCCCTTTCCTGCGTTCGCGAAAACCAAACCAGCATCCTTCCATTTTCCTTCTCCGTGATCGCACACCATGGACCGCGATCGCATAGCACACCAGACACACCAGAAGACAACAACAACAAAACAAAGAAAAATGGTCTGAAATTGTCCCGAAACACACCCGAGGGCCCCATGACCCCGTCCAAATCACACGACTCAGTCCCATAACATCCCACGGACTCGCTCGAGGCCTCAAATCAAATCAAACAATGCCGAAACCACGAATTGCACCCAAATCCAAAATTTATGAACTTTGAAATTTCAAACTTCCACATTCGATGCCGAAACCTATCAAATTACGTCCGATTGACCCCAAATTTTGCACACAAGTCATATTCGACATTACGGACTTGCTCCAACTTCCGGAATTGCATTCCGACCCCGATATAAAAAATTTCACTTCCAGTCGGATTTCTCAAAAAACTTCAAATTTCTGTCTTTAGCCAAATGACTTTAAGATAACCTACGGACATCCGAATTTACTTCCGATCGCGCTCCCAACTCCAGAATCACCATACAGAGATATTCTAAGGCTCGAAAATCCCAAACGGACATCAATATCACTGAAATGCGCTTCTGGCCAGACTTATGAAATTTCTTCAAAAATGCTGACTTCCACAATATACGCCGAAACGCTCCCGGGTTATCCAAAGCCCGATCGGGACATAGGACCAAGTCCGAAATCATCATACGAACCTGAAGGAACCTTCAAATCCTGATTCGGAGGTCGTTTATTCAGAATTCCAATCTTAGTTGATTCTTCCAACTTAAGGCTTCTGAAATGAGAATTTTCTTTCCAATCTGATTTCGAACTTCCCGAAATTCAACTTCGATCACGCCTACGAGTAATAATACCTGAAATGGAGCTGCTCATGACTTTAAACCGTTGAACGACGTGCTAGAGCTCAAAATGACCGGTCGGGTCGTTACATTCATTTTCCCACACCATTGTAGCTTAAGTATCTTCAAAGTGCAAAATCTATGTTACATTTACTAAGGCTTTTACCAATAATCAATTGTATGGAAACTTACATTTTTAAATACTGCGACTGAATCAAACCAGTGACTCCTTAAGCAAGCATATCACCTCTTTGTAGTGATAAACCTCTGGTGAACTGCCACATAACATAGTTATACCAAATTAAAATATTAACTAAAAAAAATGATACATAAAACCAAAGGATCATAAGACAATAACAATAAATAATAATTAAATGATAAATCATTTAATAACATATTAAATTAAATTACCGGAAACTTCTTTGTACACTATATTTCTAGTTTCATTTGTTATTTGTCCATCATCATAAACTAAAATTTTTAACTCTTTTCTACTTGTCACCCGTGAAATAGCAACATAAATTGTCCACATGTAAACACTGATTTCTTCAAAAATAACCCAACATGAGATAATAACTGGCCTTGACTTTTATTAATTTTCATGGAAAAAGACACCACAATTGGAAATTGTCGTCGCTGAAACTTAAAAGGTATTCTCGCATCAGATGGAGTCAACGTCATTCTTGGAATAAATACTTTTTCTCCAGCCATATTACTTGATAAAACCTTGGCTTCAATAACTCGATTTCCAAGTCTTTTGATGATCAACCTTGTACCATTGCATAATCCTGATGACTGATCTATTTTTCAATATTATTTCCTTTAATATAATATAGATGTAAGATACAAAATACTTATTTTAATTATTTCTTTCTTAAGAAAGAATACCTACCATAACTGAATTATACACAAAATTTAATTAAAAATACATATAATAATGTATATTGTTCACAAATAAGGTAAGATATAAAACTTGTACTAAATAAAGAATTATTATTTCAACTTAAAAATAATGTATAAAATTTTCAACGAAATTTTGATTGATTCTTACTCAAAAAGGAATACCTACCATAACTGAATTCTACACAAATCTATATTATATATACCTATAGTTATAGTATATTGGTTTGCTTAATGACATTTGCGTACTTTTTTGGTATTATATATACAAAAGAATCTTTTTTTGGTCATTAAAAAGAGAACATTTTTAGTTTAATTAATTCCTTCTTAAATTTTTTAGTATATTTCCTTTAATATGTTATAGATGTAAGATACAAATTATTTATTTAATTAATTCTTTCTTAAAAAAGAATACCTACCATAACTAAATTATACACAAAATTTAATTAAAAATACCTATAGTAATGTATATGATACCTATAATGTATATTGTTCGCAAATAAGGTCAGATACAAAGCTTGTACTTAATATAGAATTAATATTTCAACTTAAAATTAATGTGTAAGATAAAAAACGAAATTTTAATTGATTCTTTTTTAAAAACGGATACCTACCATAACTGAATTATACACAAATTTAATTAAAGATACCTATAGTCATAGTATATTTGTTTGCTTAATGAAAATTGCATCCCTTTTTGGGTACGTCCAACAGATTCTCAAAAAGAAAATATTTTTAGTTTAAATCTTAAAATAATTGACTTTGATTAATTAAAGAATAAAATTTAACTTACAGAAAATCTTGGACTACTACTTCCATTAAATATATTTCCATTTATAATCTAAATTTTGTATGTTGTCTTAAAATTGCCAAGTGGCTTCATTTTAGCTTGTCACTTGGATTAACCACATGTTTCATTACTCTCCTTTTAATATAATATAGATAAAGATTTAAATAAGTTTTACCCTTTTTCTCTATGATAAAAAAAGAATATGAATTTTTATGTTTTCTCTATCTATTCTTTATTTTTTATATTATATTATTCAATACCTAATATTATTATATTGTCATGTGAATTTTTATTAGCTTGTTTGAATTAAATATATATTTCTACCACTCATTATAATATAATATAGATAAAAATTAATAACTTTCTCATCTTAAATTCAAATAACTTTTATTATTCTATTTTTTAAATTGGACCGCATTTTCAAAAAATTATGTTATACTTTTAAACTTAAACTAATTGCACTCAATTAAAATATTAATCATACAAAAATATTTTCTTAATTGTTTGAGCACATTATAACTAAATATTGTGGTAATATTTACATATAATATATTTGTTTGCCCGATTTATCAATATTAATGACTTTATTATTTTTGCTATTAAAATATATTTTACTGATTATTTAATTTTTTCTTACCTTATAAATATTTTATATACTTTATGTGAGATCTTACTTAATGCTTGAATTTATTTAATTTTTAAATTCAATAAATATTTAATATTTTAAGTAAATTTTAGTCGTATCATATATTTTAACTTATTCCAACGTATAAAGTCGTAGGTTATCTCAACTTGTGTATTTTTATACTTTTTTAGTTTTTTTCTAGTATAATTTTTTAATTAATTTTTACCTTCATATTTCTAGCTAATATAGAAGAAACAAATATATGAGTGGATCAATATATATATATAAATATAAATATAGATACAAAGATACATATAAATATAGATATACATATTATTTTTGTCTAAGATCTATTTAGATTATGTATAATATTCCTTAAACTACTTTCATTATATATCTTTTTATTTATAATTCCTAATTATTAATGTTGTCATAAAATTGTCAAGTGGCTAAATTTTAGCTTGCCGCTTGGCTTAACGACAATGCATATTACCCTCCTTTTAATATAATATAGAATATTTAATTTTTTCTTACCTTATAAATATTTTATATACTTTATGTAAGATCTTATTTAATGCTTGAATTTGTTTAATTTTTAAACTCAATAAATATTTAATATCTTAACTAAATTTTAGTCTTATTTTATCTTTAAACTTATTCCAACGTATAAAGTCGTAGGTTATTTCAATTTATTTATTTCTATATTTTTTTAATTTTTTTCTAATATAGTTTTTTAATTAATTTTTTACCTTCATATTTCTAGCTAATATAGAAGAAACAAATCTATGAGTGAATCAATATATAGATATAAATATAAATATAGATACAAAGATACATATAAATATACACATATAGATTTGATTTGTCTAAGAACTATTTAGATTATGTATAAGATTCCTTAAACTACTTCCATTAATTATGTTTTCATTTATAATTCTTAATTATTAATTTTGTCATTAAATTGTCAAGTGACTTAAGTTTAGTTTACCACTTGGCTTAACGACAGTGTATACTACCCTCCTTTTAATATAATATAGATATGTGAAAAGTATTTTCTTTCAAGTATATTTCCTAAATTGTTTCAAAAAACAAATTCTCTTTCTGTCAAAAGTTGTAAATTAAAATTTAGAAGGTCCAACTTTTCGTATTTTATCCTAATCAATAAGTATTATCTAACAAACAAGTTGAAGCATACCCGTAAAAAAATTTCAATTAATATTAAAACACTTAGAAGTTTAAATTTTGTAAAGCGCATTAAATCGTTCGTCAATATGACATCTGAGTAGAGAGATATATGTGTTTATGCGAGACTGTGTAGACTGTTAGGTGACAAGTAGGTGTGTCACCTACTTGCTTAGATGAGAGTCCTGAAAGAGGCTATTTCGGGACTTCCAAAGAGCCCATTTAAGGGCTTATTTCCTGCAATATAACACTCGTTATATCGCACAATAATCATTCATAAACACCTGCAAAAATCCTCCCAAATATTGCACACAAACCCTACTTGATTTTCTCTCCTTTTCGAGTTCTGGTTGGAGGAAAACCTGGAGTTTGAAGAACCAAGATAGAAAGTGAGTTATTCAACAAATAAGGTAAGTTTACTACTCTCTTTCCTCTATTTTTTCTGCTGGAGATGTGTGGAAAGTCGTTCTATAATTATAAGAACTCACGGGACGATGATCGGAAGGCGTGAGTTTGAGTTATTCACTTGTAGCAAACTATTTTGTGTTGTTGTTGGTTCGCGTGTTTTGCTATTGTTCTATGGAGTTTTGGGGGATAAAGGGTGTGGAGAAACACCACATAAATGCAGGGTGTACGAACATATTCACCTCAATTAATCTAAATAGCCGTTCACCAAATCTCTTAAATTAAAAATATCAAGCGAATGTCGGGCTCCAATGCGGATACCGGACACCGAGTGAGAAACCAAAAAAAAACGCTCACTAAATATTTTCTTTTCCTGAAATAGAAAATATTTTCGTCTTAGTTATCCAGTTCAAATTTCAACGTTGTTCTTGTGTGAAAAGGTAAAGTAGCACATTAGCTCCTTTGGGTTTGTGTGAATTTTGAAAAGAATAATTAAATTCTTGAAGAAAATGAAGCGCTCGGGGGGAGGGGGGGATACAAGAAACATGAGAATTTTGGGGAAGGTGGGTTGGGAGAGTAGGATAAAAAATTATTTTCTAAAAGTATTTTATACTCTCCAATCAAATAGTAGAAAATATTTTTCAGAAAATATTTTTCAATCACCAACCAAACAAGGGATCATTTTCGAGGAAAATATGGAAAACATTTTCCTTCATACCAAACACACCCAATATCTTGGATGAGCCATTTTTCAACTGTATTTTACTAACTTGCTTTAGTATTCTTTACATTGACGTTAAACACACGTGCAATGCACATACACTAAAGTTAGTTATATTAAAAGCACGAAGACTCTTAGTGAAATATCGTTCGTCATTTTTTACCCTTCAAAAATTAATTTCACAATAGACAAAATGGTTATTTAATTAATTTATCTAATATTTAGGCCTATGAATTAAATCATTTACGTATTGAAATTAGGTAAAAACTCCTGATAATTAGGAATTTAAATCGAGTAATTCTATTCATGTAAATCCTTTGCCTAAATTAACTAAAAATACCCTTCCGGTTGTTATACTTTTAAAAGTCCTTATCTAAATAGGAATAGATTATAGCCACAAACTAAAATAGTGGTATCAGTGTAGCTCATTAGCTAAAAGATCATCTTTCTTTTATATTTTGACATGTATCCATTGGAATTCTTATTTCATTATTTTAGATTGTTTTGTTTGATAATTAGGGATTGCCGTTTTGCTTTGTTTTTAGAAGATTTTTTTATTTTTATTTTAGAATAAATTTATTTGTGGACTAATATTTAGGACTTTAAAATCAATTAAAATTTTACTTTAAAAGTTATTTCTTATTTGAATTAAGTATGAAGAATATTTTTTTTTTTTTTTTTTTTTTTTTTTTTTTTTTTTTTTTTTTTTTTNTTTGTCATGAACTTTGTACCACATTGGTGAAAGACAACTACACTTGTGTGTATAAATATAGAATCACTTCTTAGAGCTCTTAAAAGGAGTTGAAGAGAATGAACCCTCGCGTCGTCGTCGTCGCTCGACTCGGCTTTGGCTTCGGCTTCGGCTTTGGATTTGGATTTGTCGATCGATAAGATTATTTTTGGACAAAAGTTATTTAATTAATTATTTAAGAATTAATTAAGTGCTAGTCAGTTCATTAACGGAATTAACTGAAACGTATAATCCAAACGATGTCTTTTCTTTCTGAACAAAAACCTCTTCCTGAACAAACATCACATTGCCTATAAATTTCGAGGCATGACTTCTTTTTCACTCAATGAAAAATCGAGAATTTCCTTCTGAAAAATACTGCATTCTACTTCGCAGTCTCTCTCTCAAAGTCGTAAGTGTGATTTTGCTCCGTTCTTTGAGTTCGTTGGTATCCTGCAATTAGTATTGCCACTGTTGCAGGATGGTTTATTCTGTTTCATCCTGGGAGGATTTAATCCATTACCTTGGCAACTTATGAGGGGGTTAAAATTCCTTAAGGATGCACAAGGAAATTGTGGACTCGAAATATTTCATATCATCTACTGATTTTCTGTTTCTTCTAACAGTTTGTTTTAACACAGTATCGACAACAAGCTTAAGGAATTTTATTTAACGTTTCTGTGTTAAAGTTTATATTGAACTGTTATCTATATTTTGTATACTGGTTTAGAGACTAAACCCTTTGAGCTTTCTACTCCAATAACTATTTTGTCCGGTTTAAAGTATATCAAAACTTTTCCGGAATAATGAACGTACGGGTCTGAAGTATATAAAAACTTTACCATTGTTACGTGTTGTATGTTTGGTTTGGTATTCAGTTTGAAGATATCAAAACTTCATTGATTTAATGAAGTTCGGTTTGTTTCCAACTCTACAAAAACATGACGAATGAAAACCAAATTAATGGAAATGCTGCTGGAACGGGTGCTTCATCGAGTGTTGCTGCTTCGTCAAGACCAGCGCATACGATGGCACCGGCAGAAAAACCCGGGAAATTTTTCGGTACAGACTTCAAACGTTGGCAGATGAAGATGCTATTCTATCTAACTACACTAAGCCTGCAACGATTCATCGAGGAGGATGTTCAAGTTGTGGGAGAAAATACTCCTGAGGCTGAACGATTTGTGGTAATTGAAGCGTGGAAACACGCTGATTTCCTATGCAGAAACTACATCTTAAGTTGTTTGGAGGATTGATTGTATAATGTTTATAGTGTCATGGAAACTTCAAAAGAGTTATGGAACGCTCTTGAGAAGAAGTACAAGACCGAGGATGCTGGATTTAAGAAGTTGTTGCTGCAAAATTTTTGGATTTTAAGATGATTGACACTAGGTCGGTCATCACTCGAGTCCAAGAATTACAAGTCATCGTGCATGACCTCCTTGCTGAAGGTATGGCCCGAGTCAATAATTTTATTAATAATATTGATAGCGTTATTAATTATAAATTTGTTATTTAAGGTATGGTCATAAATGAGGCGTTTCAAGTTGCTGCCTTCATTGAAAAGTTACCTCCTATATGGAAGGACTTTAAGAACTACTTGAAGCACAAGCGCAAAGAGATGACACTTGAGGATCTAATTGTTCATCTAAGTATAGAAGAAGACAACAAAAATGCCGAAAATAAGTCACGTGGCAACTCGGCAATAATGGGAGCTAACATTGTCGAGGAAGCACCGGCAAATGNTCCAAAGAAAGAGTCACAAAAGAAGAAGAATCAAGCAAATGTGGTAGAAGTGGAGGACTTGTGTGCCATGTTGTCTGTATGCAACTTGGTAGAAAATATGAGAGAGTGGTGGATTGATTCTGGAGCCACCCGCCATATTTGTACACACAAGGAACTATTTTCTTCTTATGCTCCCGCAGGACCCGACCAAACTCTTTTCATGGGAAATTCATCTACGACCAAAATTGAGGGAGTTGGCGAGATTGCATTGAAGATGACATCCGAAAAAATTGTGACTTTAAATCAAGTTCTCCATGTTCCAGAAATTCGCAAGAATTTAGTATCTACAACACTCCTTGTCAAAAATAGATTTAAGTGTGTGTTTGTTTCCAATAATGTTGTTTTAAGTAAGAATGATATGTATGTAGGCAAAGGTTACCTGAATGAGGGCCTTTTTAAGCTAAATGTAATAGCTATTCATATCAATAAAGTTGAAGTTTCTTCTTACTTAGTTGAGTCAAATATTTTATGGCATGCGCGCTTAGGCCACGTCAACTTCAAAACATTACGGAAAATGATTAATTTGAAAGTATTGCCAAAATTTGATTGCATTAACTCAAAATGCCAAATTTGTGCNGGCCAAAACCTTTGGCTCCTATATGCATACATTGTGATAGTGAGGTTGCAATAGGACGGGCAGGAAGCATTATGCATAACGAAAAGTCTCGTCATATACGACGAAGATATAAAACCGTTAGACAACTACTCTCTAGTGGAATTATCACTATTGATTATGCAGGATCAAAGGATAATGTGGCGGATCCGCTTACAAAAGGCCTAACTAGAGAGGGAGTTAAGAAACNAATCAAAGTATGCTAAGCATCCGTATAAGTCTGTCGAAAGGAATTCAAGTCCTTTAGATTTAATAAATACAGATATTTGCGACATGAAGTCTACACCATCTCGCAATGGGAAAAAGTACTTCATCACATTTATTGACGATAGTACGAAATATTGATATGTTTACCTACTTAGTAATAAAGATAAAGCAATTGATGCATTCAAGCAATACAAGAATGAAGTCGAAAC
>ML436713.1:886-35172 GCA_005239525.1 Nicotiana knightiana | reverse complement strand
GGGGGGGGGGGGGGGGATTGTGTGTTTTGATTTGGTGTGTTATATAAGTACTTATATGCATGTGTACTGACAATTGTGAAACATGGTTCCTCTTCCTTGCTCTCTTCTGCATACCGGTATTATGTGTTATATAAGTACTTATATGCTTGTGTATTGACAATTGTGAAACATGGTTCCTCTTCCTTGCTCGCTTCTGCATACCGGTATTATGTGTTATATAAGTACTTAAATGCTTGTGTACTGACAATTGTGAAACATGGTTCCTCTTCCTTGCTCTCTTCTGCATACCGGTAGGATTGGTGTACTTTCCTGGTTCTTAGTTTTCTATTATTATGTGTTAGTTCTTTGTTTCGATTATCTTATTTTCTTGCTATTGTTACTCCTTTGTTTGTCCTTTTAGTGTTTGCTGGGATTATGCTTTCCTTGAGCCGAGGGTCTATCGGAAACAGACTCTGTACGTTCACAAAGGTTGGGGTAAGGCCGCGTACACACTATTTTCCCCAAACCCCACTTGTGGGATTTCACTGTGTATGCTGTTATTTGTTGTTGGTTCCTCTTCCTTGCCGCAGAGAACTATAATTATGTTATATAAAGTTATTTTATTCTCGGTGGTAGTCAATGTTTTCCTAACAACTATAAATTGTGGCCCGCAATTCCGCGCCTGGTTTAATTGGCGCTGGGGAAGGATGCAATAGAAACAATCTTCAAGTCAGGGAGTCAATTTGATCGACAAAATGATCTTGTGGGTTAGTATTACTACATACTAAATTGCCTTCCAGCATACCATATCTGTATCACAATAACCTTGCATGGTCGGGGGGGACTCTGTTGATACTCTCTCAGCTTTCAAAGGCAGGAGATGGAGAAAAACATACTACAAAATATTGGAGATATTGATTTACAGTGGTCATGGAATTTATTTTCACTATTGAGTAACCTTCATTGTGCTGCTAAAGGATTTCCAGGAAAAGACGACCGGGCTAATGTAGTCACCACTTTTAACCACCTGAACGGATCGTATAATATCTATGATCTCTGTATTTATTGTTGCCATCTTGTCCGAGAGTGCAATTTTGTCTAAAATCTGGCAAGTGAAGAACTGATTTGGCTCATCATCTCTGAGACAGGCTTTTGTTTTGAAAAAACCAAAATATTGGAATTGTTAAAGTTTTAACATTTAAAATGAGCCTATCAATACACCTTTTGGCCTTTTTATCAGTCATTATAGCCATAAACTATTTGTCCGAGATATGTCATTTTTGAAAACTTAGCAATTAATTATTTTTTCTATTCCAAGCTTATTACTTGAAAAGTATAGGAGTAATTATTAAATTACACAGTTATAGAAGGGATAAGGATAATTTAGCAAATACCCTTTATGAATAATGCTGTTAAATACTTAGTATTAATTTTTATAATGGGCGAAACTTTAAAATGAGAGGTAAACATGGCATGATGGAATAATGCGTAGTATTCAAGAATTGAACTTTGCGTCAAAAGCAGTTTCCGTTAATGGGTTGGTGACGTTAAGAAGCAATTTATTAATGGGTGACTGCTAATTTCATGTGACCACTAATGACTCCACTAAATGCAAAATGACGAAGGCCACCATTAGTTTACATTTAATTCTCTCTCGTCATTCATCAATTTTCAACAGAGTCGGATAAAACCGCAGTATTGCATCTAACGCCGCTGACACAAGAATTATTATTCATTCTTGAATAGTAATAAACTAATAATGTGTTAAAACTAATTACTATTCATTCTTGAATAGTAATAGACTAAATTCTACCATCCTTTTTATTCGCCACTTGAGCCTGATAGTTCAATTCAGAAAATTAAGAAGCATTAGTCATTTTTCTTCAGTTCCACATTAGTTATTTTAAGAACATATATATAACCATCAATCACTGATTTAAGAAAGAGACTAACCTAACGTTTGGCCATAAATTTTCAAATTTATTTTGAAGAATCTGATTTGGGTGAAGTTTGGTTTGAATATGAAAATGTGTTTGGACATAAGTTTTCAAAACATATTTCACTTTTTTTTTTTAAAAAAAACAAGAAACATGACTTATACCCATAAGTTCTAAAAACTATCACAAATACCCAATAGTACATTTATCAATAACATTCATTATATTATCGCAAACCATAGTCCTGAATATAAATAAATTTGGTACAAAATTATCATTTTTATAATGAACTGCATAATACACTATCAGATGACTGAGACGACGAAGTAACATTGTTACAAAATAATAAATGGTGGGCTTTTTTATAAAATACAAAGGTTTGGGGTAATTTTTAAAAAATAGTGATATTTTGGGAGCTGGTTTTGGGATTTGAGTTTTGGGTTTTGGGAATTTGCTAAAATGTCGATAAAATCTATGACCAAACATGTATTTGCCAAAAAAAATTCAAATATATTTTGACAAAATATATGGCCAAATGGTCCTAAGTGTGGTTTCATCAAATATTTTTGTGATTAACATTATGAAATGATTTTTATTTTTAAAATGAGTGAATCGAAAATACAACATAAAAAGGACAAAAGGGAGGACTAATAACTAGGGGTGTACGAACCGAATCGGAAAACTGCACCAACTGAAAAGTCAAACCTTACCGATTAAAAAATCCGATTAGGTTTGGTTTGATTTGGTTCGGTATTGAGTAAAAAAACCCGAACCAAACCGATATATATATATATATATATATATATATATATATATATATATATATATATATATATATATATATATATATATATATATATATATATATATATATATATATATATATATATATATATATATATATATATATATATATATATATATATATATATATATATATATATATATATATATATATATATATATATATATATATATATATATATATATATATATATATATATTTTAAAGATTATATATAGAATTTTCTTTTAAAATGTCTAGAAATATATGGGATTCTCTTACGCGATATAATATTTAATAGAATATGAAGTGCTCCATATTTATTAACTTTAAATAATGGGTTGTATGATCACTTTCTTATAAAAAATTACTGAAATGCGTTAATCTCTTTGTTATTTTATATTCTTATGTCAAGATCTATTAAATTTTTATATTTTTTTCGAATTTGAAGTGATTATTATTATTTAGGTATCATATTGATTTTTATGTTTAATTACTAAATTCGATTAACCTTAAAAGTTTACATCATCAAAAAAATTATTGCCAGACAACTAAAAAGATAACTATCATGTGTTACTAAGTAAATTTCCCCGTGATAATATTTTAATAGATAATATGTTTGTAAATTTTTTAAATTTTTACTAAACATATATTTACTTATCAAATATTTAACAAAGTAAAATTGAAATAATATTTAAATAACAAAAACTTAAAACACCTGAAAAAATCGAACCAATTCAAACCGACATAATTAATTTGGTTTAATTTTGATAAAAACTTAATCAACCCCTACTAATAACCACCCGAAAAGATTGGCTTACTATTCTTAGGCCACAATAAATCAGCAGACTAGCAAAATAGAGATCCAAGAATACACTTTTTGTTCTTTTCCCTGAACTTTCTCTCAAGGCCTACAGCCTACTAGATCTGACTTTCTTTTGTAAAAAATGAATAAATAAATTAACTATGAAGTTATTCTCTTCGGTCCACAATAAGTGATATTTAATTTTTTTATAATTTAAAATAAGTAATTTTTCTAATTCAAGAATGAATTAATTACTTTTTTTCTTTATTGCTTTTGGAATAAATAATGTTGAAGTATGTGTTAGGAGTATTTATATGAAGAGATAGTAAATATTAATATAATTAATTTAATTGTTAATTAATGTTAAAAGTTGAATTTGTTAACCAATTATTTTGGACATATTACACTTTTGCTGATATTAATTTTTAGTCGAATTACGAGGCACCAGTACACGGCTCAACTACTCAAAAGCTAGTGAGATTCGTGTCACAATTGGACTCTCCCTCTCCCCCCATTTAAGGCATGGGAGTAGTAAGAATTAGATTACACAAATTTACAGCACAATAAAAAGCTAAGGCCAAACAAGAATAGTGGGACTTTTGAGATTTGTCACTTCAAATCGAATGGAGAAAGAAATTCTGGATTATGTGTTGGTGCCAGTAGGGTTGCTCTTCTTGTTGGCTTATCACATATGGCTTCTTAATCGCATTCTCAAACACCCTAATCGTACTGTCATCGGCATTAATTCCATTAATCGTCACTTCTGGGTTCGTGCTATGATGGAGGTAATTTCGTCTAATTTCCCCTTCATTTACTAATAATTCCAATCCATTTAATCTTTTTTCCGGAGGTAATTGTTGCATGCAACAATGTATACGTGTTTAATTAGAAACTGTTGCACCGCAACAACAATAACATCACAAACCTTACAGAAAAGCTATTTCCAACTTTTGTTATATACTAGTGTGGGTCTCAATTTGTATGACACCTTTTATAAAGAACTATACCTTCTTATATTTGGATTTTGAAACAATTATACGAGTAATATATTGAAATTTCTAATAAATCAATGAATGTAAGTGCAGGAGTCGTCCAAGAATGGAGTTCTAGCAGTACAAACGTTAAGGAACAACATAATGGCGTCAACTCTTTTGGCATCTACAGCTATTATGCTTAGTTCCCTAATCGCCGTCTTGATGACTGGCGGAAGCAAAGGTCGTTCTATCGGATTTCATGTTTACGGCGACAAGAGCGACCTCTGTTTGTCAATTAAATTCTTCTCAATATTGGTATGTTTTATGGTTGCGTTTCTGTTTAACGTGCAATCAATTAGGTATTATAGTCACGCTAGTATACTTATTAACGTGCCTTACAAGAAGTTGGATTGTTCAAGACATATTGTGACGGCGGAATATGTAGGGAGGACAGTGAATAGAGGCAGCTATTTCTGGTCACTTGGACTCCGCGCATTTTACTTTTCTTTTCCACTGTTTTTGTGGATCTTTGGCCCTATTCCTATGTTCCTCTGCTGTATTTTCCTGGTTTTTATGCTTTATTTCCTGGATGGTAGTTCGGATTTTGGGTGGGTTGCAGCAACTGATGTCGACACCCACCAGACTGCTTAGTAATTGTTACTTTTTGTAATGGCATATTCAGTAATGTGCAATTTTGTAATCCAAGTTGAACTGATTATATATAATATTAATGTGATGGGACAACCTCGAATGCGAAACGTATGCTCCAACTCTTAAGGACACTTTCAGTCCTTATTAATTTTTTAATAATTATTTGTCATTTAGTTAAGCAAACTCGGCGCAAAAGAAAAAGGATGGAGTATTACTTTACTTCAAATATAAACGACAAAAACTGACTTTGGCTTCATGTCATGTGCACATACATGTCGAGTCATATATCAATACAAAGGAAAGAATGCTGATTGATCAAGAGATATGACTTAATTAGTAAGAGCAGAAAGGGGAATTGACTTAGATTATTTGAGAAAGGATACCGATTTCTTATTTTGCTGGATGAATTGAATGATATGAGAAGAAAGGAAGAAGAAAATAAAAAAGGAAAGCAAGGTGAAAAAATGAAAAGAAGCTGAGAAAAAGCAGGAACAGGGAGATAGCGTTGGAATGAATTAAAATAAATATAAGGTAGGAGTACATGGAGAAAATTATAAAAATAAAAAACGATAGAACAAAAGAGTTCAAAAAAATCAAAGGATAGATTATCCACAAGAAAAATAACAAAAAGGGAGACGAGAAAGAATTCAAAAATGTCATCGGAGGAAAAAAAAAAATTCAAAATGTCAAGGTAATGAAAAATAGTAAATGCTACATTATTTTTGTTGGTATTTCGAGAATTAGAACTATTTTTTAATCTTTTTATAAAGGTAAAGAAAAGTAAAATATTACTTCTATATATTGACTTATTAAATTCCTAAATTGTGAAAATAGAAGTACTTTATTAAGCGTATCAACTACAAATTTTTAGAAAATAATTGAGATGGAGATACAAAATTAAGTGTCTACTATCGGCAACTCATTTAATATTAAGGTATTAGAAAAAAATATCATGTCGATAATTTAACCGCGCGAAGCGCGGACATATTTACTAGTTAAAGATAAAAATAGGAAATATTGCGCGACTAATTAATCAATCAGGTTCATGTCAACTTCATCTACAAAATGTTGGTAAGAGTGCGTTCGTCTTTTTTACCCTTTAAAAATAGATTTACACTAGATAAAATAATCTTTTAATTATTCTCCTAATAATTAGGATCTGAAAATCCGTTTAAATTTGATTATTAAATCTTTCCTAATGTGAATTATATACCTAAAAAATAGGACTCTAAATCAATTAAATTTTGCCTTAAATAAATAGTAAAATAGTCAACTCTTTTGGAGCGTTAATGTTTAACTATCCCATTCTTCTTCGAAATCTAAATTGATTCCTCTTTGGTTGTCTTTGTTTTGCAAACATCTACTTACTGCTTAGTATTATAATTGCAAGAAGACGTTATACCAAATAATAATCAATAATTTACCCTTTGAAGATAAATTACACACAAAAAAAAATTAACATTAGACAAATTATTATTTTAATACTTTAAAATTAACTTGAAGTTTTGACTATTAAATTTATTCTTATTTGAACAATGTACGAACTCAAACATTAAGGAACTTAAAGTATATCACAAAAAATTTCTAACTAAATTTAACTATAGATAAATTAATATTAATTAAAACTTCAAAGAGTATTAGAATTTTTCATTTTATAAATCTTTGGATAAAATTATTGTTAGATTTAAATTTAAAGCTTGGATGAGCTAATATCAATTTGAATCAACAAAAAAAAATTGTTCTCTTTAAGGTTGAGAACAAATAATTAATTTTTATATTTATTAACTAATTAGAAATTAAACGTATCCAATTCAATTTCTTTTCAAATTCGTTACATAAGTAAAATTTATTTTTTAATTTGAGAAAATTCTTAGTCTACATAAATTTATTTTTATAAAAGAGCATTGATAATGGACGATATCAAAAATAAAGCAAAATAGTTACTCTGTAGTATTAAAAGTCAAATTGGTAAAAATACAAACTTGAATTAATAATGATAAAATAACAGTAGACAAAATGCGTTCTAAATTGAATTAGTTTTTGTTTCTATTCACATTCATTTCAACACATGATAGCTCCCTGTATCTTTTATATATTAAATTATTTTGGTAAAATATTAACTCAATATTAATCATTTTTTGACTTTGCATCATTACCTATGGATTTTTCTATGATATAGGGCAAATTCTTTATTTTCAAATCTCTAAAATAACAAAAGATTTAACTTTTTAATTTGTTTTATTTGAAAAGTAATTTTGTAATTTATGTGTTTTTCAATATTAGGTAAAAAATACAATAAGGCTCTAAGGACTTTTGTGGAGCAAGCTTTTTTTTTCATTGAGTTAGCTCATTTAGATTAATATTCATTATTTTCAAGTTTTATTTTATAACCCAAACACATTGTGTGATTTTTTAAAATTGTATACCCTTGATATAAGTACACGCGCAAAACGCATATCCTAAGACTAGTAATACTAATATTCTCTACCTTTTGTTAGACAAGGAGTTAATAAGTACCCACCCATCGAGGCAACTAAGCAAGCCTAGGGCAAATAAATGGACTATAATGTCTCTCAGAATCTAGCAGTTGACTTTTTTCAAATTTGACATACTCAAATAAATGTAAGAGCGAGCGACAGAACGACGAGCAATCACAAGTTCTCCATCACGATAGCATCGACAGAGCAACCTCAAAGAAGTCCCATACTTTGGCCACACTGTTTCGCAGTCGCATGTGACAATGGAATTACTGGCATTGGCCATATTGGCGCAGCTGAAAATCTTGAGTAAACTTAGACAGAGCAGTTTAGATTCAATCCAAGTTGCATCGAACTGCTGCTTGTGTACCTTGTAATAGCATCCTTCAGTTATGTTCTGTACTTTTAAGAGCTACACTTCGGTAGAAGATAAGACCGAATTCCTCAATCTCTTCTGTAATCCAGTTAAGAACATCGTCTAGTAATCGAAGTTGCACTTCTTTTATTTATGTGATGGCAGAACCTTGAATACAAACGTATGCTTCAAGTCTCATATTATCTAAATGCAGGGCATACATTTTTATATTTGTTTTAGCTGGCACAACAGCACCCTAAATTGTGACGGTCGTCACCAGGTATTTAGGTTAATGAGTAATTACCCAGTTGAAGTAAAACCGACGACTATGCATGTGAGGTGTCTGCAGTCAAAATCGAATATTAAAGGTGGAGACAGGGAATAGCGAGTATATTAATTAGGTAGACTTTAATATCATTTAGGGAAGTGGAAAGCATAAAATTCTGTACCTTTTCGCGGACAACGGGAGTTATCAAGTACACACAACTGCCGAGGCAACTAAGCAACCTAGTGCAAAAGAATTGATAATGTCACTCAGAATCTAGCAGTTGACTTGACAAGCTCAAACCAATAAGTACTGAATGAGGACCAATCAGAAGTTCCCCACAACGTTCGCATCACCCACATAGCAACCTCAGCAAAGTTCCATATTTGGCCCTGCCACGCTGCCTCGCATGTGACTATGCGTATTTGCTAAAAGTTATTGCTTGCTTACTAACATTGGGCATATTCTTTGAAGGAACCTTCTCCTCCCTTTAAAACGCTAAAACATCATGAGAATGGCGCAGCTGCAAACTTTGAGTACATTTCCTCATTGAAAAGATCTCAATGGTAAAATTACCTAGTCAAATAGCATGGCATACATCTCGGGTGACTGGATATAAGCTCGCGCAAGGGTCAACGGATGTTTCTTTAGCACTCAGTCTGACACCTTATGACCCAAAAAAGAAAAAAGCTCGGGCTATGCAAATATGTCCGCAGTCTACTGCACTAATTTATTATTAAAATGGAATAGTGAGAACATATACCCATCAACCATTCTTACTCCACGTTTAGCAAGTCTAACTGTTCCTTCATACCAATTGAGAGATGGCGAGAAACTGGGTTTCAAGTGCCAGTCCCAAGGATACTTCTTACTGCATGA
Organism: Nicotiana knightiana; assembly: GCA_005239525.1. Taxonomy (NCBI): domain Eukaryota; kingdom Viridiplantae; phylum Streptophyta; class Magnoliopsida; order Solanales; family Solanaceae; genus Nicotiana; species Nicotiana knightiana. The sequence continues at coordinate 26,067 of ML436713.1, read as the reverse complement.
GGGAGTTGTGAAAAGCCTACCTGGCCAATACATCTGTTAATTTAAGCTTAAGCTTCATGTTACCAGCTTGTACTAATAGTTCTTCTCTAGAAGGATCCACTTTTAGGACTAAAGCTTGCTTGTTAAGTGAAGGAACAAGGACTGAATCACCAACACTTGGAAGTTTCCTTCTTTCTGCAGCATAGGCAAAATAGATAATTACCAACAATCGTAGATATTGACCTATGTAAAATAAAGGAAGCATAATATAAGCTCGCAAACCGTTGACAAAAAATGGATAGAAAAAAAGAGGAATGTTATGTTACCTGAAACAGGTAACCTGGATGTACTGGCAGAGAACACAGGAGAAGTTGCCTCTGAAATTTTACTTTTTTCCTCTTTAGCTTCACTCTTCGTAGCTGATGTGTGTCCATTACTTTCCAATATTTTCTGGGATGGTTGACTTGAAACTGCACGATATTCTCGTGCTATCTTGTGAATGGAAGATCGTGCTGCTGCTGCTGCCTCAGCTATTTCATGTACCTTTCTATATCTTTGATTAATGCTGTGTTCTTTCACTTTCTTTCTGGCTAAAAGCAACTTGTTATGGAGACCTCTAGTGAGCCTAAACCAAATCGACATAGAACAAATACATGTGAGAAAGTTAATTTTCAATAATCAGTTTACTGCAAGAAAAAAGACCAAAAGCCTTCCTTGAAAAAACACAATCCTTGAAGAAATGAAATGTGAAACCTTCTAAATCATAGAAAACTTCTAAAACTGTAAAGGACCAGCAGAGATCTCCATCAGATGAAGTTACTCCTTTGTTTCAATTCATATGACACTCTTTTCATTTTAGGAAGTTCCAACTTTTTTCTATAAAGTGGAAGTTTTAAAATCTGAACTTTGATATGATGCCTTTCCTATCAAACTAACTTTTCAACCATCATTTAATATTTTTCTTCCACTATCACTAATGCAATCAGTCAAATTAAAATCTTACACACTGTGTAATCAAATACCGTCACATATAATAAGACGGTGAGAACGTGCAACTGAGAAGCAGCTCCTCCCTGTTAAACAAATTTCTTATTAGAAAATGAGGTTCTCCATTTTCCTCTACATACATGCCAGTCAACTAGAAAGGGAACAGAGAGATCCACTTAGTGCAAGTAAAGGGACAAGGTACAATCATCATCACGCCCTTCCTTTTCCCTTTTCTGCCTCAGCCAAAAGGAAATCCTAACAAAAAGGAGGAAGGATGAAGAATGGAGGGGTTGATGGATTTCCTCCCTTCTGGAAGTATTTACCCTCTTTTCCTCGTCTGGTATCTCAGATGGAAAGTAAAGGAGATTATTTTTCAAGTGGACAAAATTAGAAGGGATTAATATTGACAGATGACAAACACCATTGCTAATTACATCATGCAAGTACACAACTTCTTTGTTTCTTTCTAATCCTAAATGATAGAATTAAGGATGCAATGGTATTAACTATTACTCATACATTGAAGAACTGTAGGATATGAATCTATGATTAACGAGACAAAGACAATCTAACCTTTGTGCTTACAAGAGCCACTGGCACACAAACTGGACAGGAATTCCACACTTTCCAACATTGGAAACAATTCATTTACTTTCCTTGGCTTTCTATGTTTCTCTTTCCTTTATTCTTTCTTGCTGATTTCATTCAAGATGGTGAAACTAATTGAATGTAAAATGCAACAGAGGAATTCTAGTAATAGCATTGATTAGAACGGCTTTCACAAAATTTTCCGGCCACCATCAGCATATCTAACATAGACCATAAATCAAGCTCAACCTGAAACCTTTTCCATCAAACTTCCACCAAATCTGCCACCGGTAAACATTCCACCAACTACTGCCCCCCAACACCATAACTTTCATGATTTGCACTCTTCCTCTGCAGACCAAGCCAGACTTTTATCGCTATTTCCCTGCTTTTGCAGGTGAGAGTTACAGTAGTTACCATATTTCAATTACCTTCTACTACCCCATATCTTCCCTTTTTCTCTATCCACACACACACTTCTCTCATTCTAGCATCTTAGATTCAGGTAGATGCCAACTAGTATTAGGCTATCCCAGTACCAAAGGACAGGGTATCTGATTGCATAGAGTGCCGTGATTTACTTCCACTAACGTGTCTCTCTTTGATTAGGTTGGATCAGATCCTCATGCTAAATACCTATCATGCAGAGAAATTGAGATCTATAATGGAACCAAATCAATCTTGAAACAGTTTCAACGACCAAAACTACTGCATAAGGAGGATAAATCTATTTTGGTGAATTCTGAGGCTATATGGAATTCAGCATCAAAGTGGAAATTGCTTTTTGGATGAAATTTCATGCCAATTCAGCTAAGGTAAGCAAAGGATCCTCACTTCAGCAGATGTTGTGATTCACGAACTTGCTCATGAAAGTTCTGCTTAAATCTCTCCATGTCAAGTATAACCTGCAGTATAACGTTATTTAAACGTCTGAGAAAATCACTTACGAGTCTTTACAAATCGAAGTGCTAAGGAAAAAGAATTCATGCATGTTCAGATGCGCAAATATGATGTCATAAGGAATTACTTGCATTGCGTTTGAATTAAATACTTTTCTTGTGCATAATTCTAACACTAGAGCATAAGATAAGAAAGGAACTTTTGATTTCCAGGTACCAATTGAAATTAATAATGAAACTAAAATCAACAGAAGCTAAACAAAGGACAGCAAGTTTCTTGGTACAGATTTTTCTACAGAGTGGCAATAAATCTAGGATCTTGGTAAGCCATCTATATATGGAACAAAAATTAAAGGATATGTGCACATTAGCGATATAAGGTAGACTACTAAGATTACATGCAAATCTTTTATCAATTACAAGTATAAAATCCTGAATACAAAGTTAATGGTATCATATGCAAGTACCACATTGATTTCTGCACTAGCAGCTCCGTAAAGTTCACGAGCCTTGTGCACAATGACATCAGGTATCCCGAGCCTTTCGGCTATATTGATCGCGTTTGAACGTCCTGCAGTTGGAGAAGTCTGAAAATAAGAGATAGTACCAAAAAACTCAATGACAAGATCACCTAATGTTAAGAAGACATCAAAGCATCAAAAACTATCTATTGTAGATTTTTAAAAATTCCATGAATGGAGAGAATATCCTCCGAAATTTGTCAATTGATAATACAATATGCAGTTATCCCTGATTTCTCTTGTCATTGCACCCCTGGCCCTTTCACCGGTCACATAAAAAGGTAACTGGATATGGAGTTCATCGGCTTAACCCAGTCCCGGTTCAAATGTCTATTAGTTTGAATTGTGCAGATGTGGAAACTGCATAAGAAATTTTAAACACATATGCAAGAGTTCAAAATACAAGAAACAATAAAAGGATCACGGTGAAACAAGAAAGCTCTTGACTCTACAACTACTAAGTAGGTCCAGTTTTTGGAGATGGAGTGAGTTGTTACATATGTGATAGTGCAGAGTATATTTGAACCAGAATAACGAATTTATCATAGAATATCTGCATTTATTTGTACAGAATGGTGCGATCCCAAAACTCCATGGTTATTAAATAACGTAGTGTCCAAATTGATTGATTACAGAGTATACCATGGTTTTACTTGGTACTATTTCTATGATGAGATGAAAACGGTGTTATCTGAGGAATATCTGTTGATGATTGGAAGTGGATAGGTTTTCAACAACAAGCTAAAGTATAACAGTAGAGAAGTATAATAAACAGGAAACTGCATTTCAATACTACTTTGTGACATTGAGACTGTGACCCTGAAATATTTGATCTGAGACCAAAGAGGTATCATCTTTTTTTTTTTCTAAGCCCAAGTAAGAAGTATTTCTTCTCTTCTTTTCACCACAAGAAGTAACATGACATCCTATTATCAGTCATCAGGTAAGAAACTCCAAGCTAATTAAGAAACTAGCACATAGATACAAGGGCAACCTGGTATTCCCCAAAGAATCCTATAGGTTGGTTTCAACTTCATTTCGTCAAACTCCATACATGCATTTTCAAAGGCATGATTGCTGTCAAGTTCATTGTAGCACCAAGATGTTAGAAGAGGTGAGTCTTTTGTCTCATATAAAAGCTCCATCTTAGCATTGAGCACCTGTATTTAAGGGTTTTAAGTTCTCCATGATGTGTTGTAGCAATAGTCAACAAACTCCCAGCTTCTGCAAAAGATTCCAGTAATGACATCCCAAGTGCAGCTCCTTCTAGAGGATTTGTCCCTGCCCCTACCTACAAGATAAAGAATACACACTTTCTTTACGAAGGAAAATGTCCATTCTTTCCATGAATAATTTCACTTGTTCATAGCAACAATATGGTTGTGCCTCTGAAAGAACAAATGAATAACTGTTGAAGTCCCAGTACATACTTCATCTAATAGCACAAGTGACATGTCTGTCGAGTGAGACCGGATTTTCTGCAGATTTGGACAAGAAAATTATATAAATTTTTTGCATTTGGATTAAAAGGAACACTTCAAATGGCATTAACTGTAGCTGGAGAATAATTGCCGATAATATCACTAGAGACTCATTCAAGAGTTCAACAAATTGATAAATGCACTGAATTGGATCTGTCTTTGATCAAGAATGGTGACAGTAAATTTAAGCTTATGTTACATTTTGCATTAAAGATTCGACCTCAAAATTTCCTAAGATTAGTTTGAATATTGACCTCGAGAAAAAGAAGACCTTAGGAAAAGATAGTCAAAGAGCATTTGAAAAGGGAGTCAAGCTTTCCTAATTCTTTTTTCTTTTTTGGCAAAAGCATCGAGAATCATGGACACCAAATAATCTAATATTGGACAAAGATCTAGCACCTCATACAATCATTAAAGTACTATGAGCCAAATTCTGCTAAATCAATCCATCAAGGTAGCTGATAGCCTGGTACAACAGGCCTCCTGCGCGAGATGCTAAAGAATCCCTAGGAAGCAGAAACAACCTATTATAACATTAAGCATCTTATAACTATATCAACTGATTCAGTAAGTATACACAGTAGCAATACAGAATGCTTAGTCTATCTGCATGGTTACAGCTTGGATATCACATGCCAGTCAGCTAAGCATTATCTTCTTTATATCATTAACAGATAATCTGTTTTTTCTGTCAGCTCCATCCAGGGATGTTCACTATTTAGCCAAAGTTATTATCTAATGCTTTCACCTTCTGTCCCAGTTCATTCAACCTAGTTAGCTTTTGACAGACTAACATGCCCCTAAGTTATCAAACACCTTCTAATATTTTGAATTCAGATACTGACAGTTTTATCATTTATAAATTTCTAAAGTGTTCTTTTTCTTTAAAAAAAGAAAACAAAGTCCTTGAACCACCATACTGGAAATGATGACAAGTGTAATCAACTTGAACGTCAAAATATTGAATTATGTAAGTGAAATTCAGAACAGAGGGAGTACAGCTATATCGGTTGTAACTTTGGACCCTCCTCTTTGGCTCTTCCTATTATTTTTTTGTAAATCCCTTTTCTCAAGAGGTGGATTAACACACCTTCCTTGATTAAGCTCATACCATTTCAAATATGAATCTACCTTCCACAGCAGGGGCAAAGCTATGTATGGCCAAGGGTGCTCAACTGAACACCCTTCGCCGAAAAATTATACTATGTACTAGGGTAAAATATTACTTGTTATTGATTAAAAAATAGACTTTGAACACCCTTATTGAATTTCCTGGTTTCACCACTGTTCCACAGGTACTATCTTGACTAGGTCTTCAATTACTTCATTATCAATTTTGACTCTTAAATCAGCAGATTCATCATGCCAAAATCTTTTGCTACCAATATACCAACATCCTCTGCCAGAATCCATGTAATACAGCTGCTATAATATTCACATATGGAGTAGTTTAGCGCATATTAATCCTGTATATCTTTTGCTTAGCTCCATGACATCATCTTATGCCTAGCAATATTAACTGTCCCTCTGTCACCATCAGTAATTGGTTTGGAAGGCCTACAATGCTGCTTCTTGGTATAATTATACCTTCAATACCTAAAATGTCTTATGTCCCTTTTTCTTCACTTGATAGCAACCCGGCTTTCATTTCACTTTCACATAACACCTGAAAGCAGGTGCAATGCATCACTATGGGACTGTAGCATGCAAGCAAAAGTTTAATTTCTCAGTTCATGTTCAAAAGCAAAATTGACAAATGTCTACACACTAGATAAGCTCCTCATTTATCCACAATCAGTCGACTGTCTGAAATTAACAATCACCTGAGAGTTCAAGCAAACAAAATGAACCCTTCCTCTCTCCCCCTTTATTTGACAAGAACTTCCATGATAAAAAGTTACCAGGTTTAGGTAATGTAACATGTGTACCTAAGCTGACGCTGCTCACTTTCTTCCCATTATTACTACGTGTGTGGTTTGCTCCTGGAGAGCTGCAATATAAACCAGATCTATAGTTCCTACACTAGACGAACAGAGCATATACCAGGATGGTGGTTGATATTTAAATTAAACAAGGGCCTTTATACATGTACAGTCTAGATAATTTCTTGATTTTATATAGCTTCAAATGTTCATCCTCAAGGAAAAGGTTAAGCAGCAACAAATCTACTTGGCTACATCATGTCAGGCTAGTAAAGGAAAAGCCAAAATTTCCAGAGGGAACTTCATTTAACTTACACTAATTTGTTTCAGATGCCCCGAGAAGGTAGACAGTGATTGGGATAAGGACTGCTCATCACCAATATCAGCAAATACAAAATCAAACCAAGGGATCTTCACTGGTTCTGATGCTAACACATAAAGACCTGCAAATCTAGTGCGACTTTAAAAGTTATGCACTTCAATAATAGATCACATAAACACAAGTACTTTAGGGCAACACCTAGAGTTTGTGTTCTCAGAGAACGTACTACCTACTAATATGCTTACTGAAATAAGCGCCTCTTGAATAAATCATAACAGAAATCCGTAGGATGACAAAAAAGAAATAATGGTAATAACAAAGTTGAAATAACATAGGAAAAAATATATAGATAATAATTTGAGAAAACAGCATTTTCTCTTGTCACATTTTCTTCGTTCTGAATACATGATGCTCACCTTAGGCGATTCAACTTGAGAGCAAACTTTCTTAAAAAGGAAAAAAGGCAAAAGTTCTAAGTATTTTTTCACGAGTCAACAATCAACACTAATCCCAACTCAGTGGTATTCAAATTCAGATGCTTTCAAGCTAAAAGACCAATAAAGTCCTCCTTCAAGAGTTGGTTTTGAGTTGAGGATTAAGCATTAGTACTTGAGGTTCCCAAAAGTAATCTCGCATAAGTTACATGACCAGGTATAAAAAGCTACTCAAATAGAAATCTCTTCATTCAGATGATTATTATGCATATCAGAAGTTATAATATCAACCACAATTTGTGGATCAGCACTTCTTCTATCACCACAATATAAGTTTAATTACATAATTCTGCTAAGCGATCGCCTGCTTTATTTCCTTTCTCATTATACCTCTAAAATGTACTGAGAGAGCTTGATGTGATTAGTGACTTTATCATTATCAAAGATGATTTTCATAAAGAAATTAGGCAGTGCCAATAAAGTGTGATATGAAGAGTCAAGAGAGAGACAGTAACAATGAAGTTAGGTGTAAAGCTGCACCCAACGCTGTGGCCTAACGGTCAACGAAGCTGGAATGAAGATCATGGGAACCAGGGATCAAATCCCAATAGGGGCAGAAAAAGTTAGGTAGATTTTTTCCCCATCTGTCTAAGCCTTTTGTGAGCAGAGTTACCCAAAACATGTACTGGTCAGAGGATGCATGTGCCTCATGAAATAGTCGAGGTGCGCTAGTACAGGTAGCATGTGATTTCTGGAGGAACAAGAAACATGGCCAAGAGAAACTGTCAATAATCATTTGGCAGAAATGCTAATTCAATATTAGGATAATGTCAAGGCAGAGAAATGAAGATGGACAGGATGTCAGGCATGTACACAATTTTTGTACCCCAGTTTAGGTTGTCTATACTGATGGTCCTACTGAAGAGTGAGCAAAATGAAATTAACGAATGAAGGATGACTGGAAGAGTAATAACAGAAGAAAACAAACTTAAGATGTTTCAGATTCGGACAAGGTTGGTCTTGAATGACTATTTCACCCATTAAAAGAGATCATGTGGACTGTCAACTAGCCTGACGGGGTAAAGTTTACAGGCATTGAGTAATAAGAAAATGAAAGTCATAACTTGGAAAATTAGCTGTAACTTACCTTGGGAAAGTAAGTAAAACTACCTCTTTTTTCCTGTTTTGATAGGTGCTAATTACCTCTTTGTATAAGATACTGGTAACTGATGACTTCTGATGTTTCATTATATAATGTCTAGTAGTTATATTGAGGTTAAGGAAAGTTTGCATTTTGTGAGTTGTTGACTTGATGAACAAAGTAAATATATAGTATTTGTGCTGACCAGATTTTGCCATCAAAGCAGCCAAACCCACAGTCTTCAAGCAAATGGTTTTACCCCCAGTATTCGGACCAGTTATAACCAAAACTCGGGCGTTGTGAGCAACATATATGTCAACAGGAACTGGGGGTTCTTCTTTCAACTTAGCAACCTGAAGTCAACAGGTAAAAAGTACCTCATTAATCTACAGTGGAAATTTTGCATTCACCATCAAATTCGGTGATCATGTTCAAAAAATTACCTTTGCTTCCAAGGACTGTAAATTCGAATTGGTTTCTTCTCTCAAAATAATGTTTTCTCCCTGCTGCTTCCTCCTCCTAACTTCCTATACACAAAACACCAACCGAACTCTTTGTGAACTCAAAGTAAATCAACTAAGTGAAAATCAACCCTAAGTTATCACAACAATGAGAATCCATAAAACTGCTATGAGAATACAGCAAACAGAGCTGACATACAATAGAATATGAGAAGAAAGGCTATTCAAAACATTGCAAAGCATCTAGCTGTTATCATGCATTGACATGGCATCTCTAGATTGACAATTCTAGTAAGGCTTATATAAATTTATTCGCATCTGTCAACAGCAGCAGTAACTGTTTCATCCAAAAGAGAGCAGTATAGAGTCTCTAACAACTTATGTACCAACAAAACTTTCTTAAAGTTCTCTATCAAACCTATAACCATTTGAAAGGAATAAAAGAAAGAGGAATACAAAAGAAATTCCACCGAGTTCGACTTTCCAATTCTAGGAACTCTCACCAGGCTCACCCTCAGACTTCATGGACTTCACAGGTTGCATTATATGGCCACCTTAGAGTAGACCTTCCTTGACTAAATAATGCAACCTCTTTTTTTCCTTATAAAAAAAGGTTGCATTATTTAGTCAAAGAAGGTCAGCTCTAAGGAGGCCATGTAAGATAATAATTGGAATAGAGATGGAAGTGGAACAGGCTTACCAAAAGCCATATCCCACCGTTAAAAGAGAAAAGACTAAGGTGCCATCTTACTAAATCGTAACCACTCGCACAAATCACTAATGCTTAAATCCAAAAGGAGGTCCATCGGCACAAAAGCAATGATGATAAATTAATGAATTTTTTAATAGAAAATCTTTATATACTTCATGAAACTCGGTTATATTCTCGGCACTCTTTTAGCTTCTGACTCAAATGGAAGGAGATTCGTGTAGGGAACTTATCGATATTCTTTTTAATCTAATAAGATAAAAACCACCATAAAGAGATATGGCCTGATGCAAGTACCACCAGATTATATTGCAAGCTGTCCATGTTTCAAAGAAAGGCTATAAGAGGGCACCTTTGAAGTGCTAGGAGAATCTAACACTTCTCTTTGTTCCATATGCATGTGATATGGAGAGTGACTTACCGCATTAGCATTCTTGACATCTTTCATGGCCTTCTGTAGAGCCTGCTGATGCTTTTGAAGTAACAAAGGATGATAAGCTTTCGGTAGATACACTGTCCATCTCCTCCGTGTAGGATGCAATGCCACTGAGGCTCTTGCCTCCAACGAAGCATCAGTAGCTGAAAAGCTATCCTTATCTTCTTGCAAATATAAGTCTGGACAAGCACCTCCAAATGCAAGACTATATCGTGCTCTTGCGTTGATCTATGGATATGAGAATGACAATGAAACACGAAAAGAACAAAATAAAATAAACACTAAATATACGTGACATCAAATAAATCCGACTAAGTGGTCAACTTGGAAATATTTTTCTACTCGACATAATAGATCAAAGAGCATTAAATTGGAAGGCCACAGACAGCAATGTCAAAAATCTTCGAGTTGGAGAAACAACATAAGAATAAAGAGGAGCAATAAATATTTCTAGGAACTTTTAATTATTCAGATGTTACCAGTCATATTATGACGTTTTATAAAGAAATGGCAAAAGTAACAATCGGCATAATATATCTGCTCAAAAAAGTAGTACTCAATCAGTAAGGTATAACAGCAGCATTGTTGGATGCCGCAACTCCAGCCACTGAACAACTTATAGTGTTTCATCCTTGTTCACCCAACTAGATCTCTTTCTCACTTAACACAAAAGCTTAAGCTAACGTTGTTAATAGTATAGGATCCAGAGCCTTATAAACCCATTTCAAAATGTATCTCCAACCGATGTGAAGCTCGTTTTGGGTATCACATATAGTATCAAATAAACATATAGATCGTCTTTTAAAAGTACAGATATCAGACGAAAACATAATCGAAAACGAAATAATAGAACCTACCACATCTAGCCTAACCATAATGCTGAAAATGCTTTCTATGTTATCAATTTCTTCTTGCATCTGCATAGAAATAAGAAACCACTGGTTAATATCCATATAAGACAACTGGGGGGGGGGGGGGGGAGCATAAGTTAAGCAAAACCTTCTGTGTTATCTTCAAGAGCACATCAGCTTCAGCCTTTGCCACAGATGCCTTGGCTTGCTGGAGTGCATCATTCATTGGAACTGCTGAGAGAGGTTCCACAACACTTCCAGTACCTGAAGCACTGAAATTGACTATCACCACTCAGAGATGATGGATAATACTATACAGGTGAGGAACTAATGACGTGAATAGTGTCAAACTTATCCATGGTGAACTAGCAGCAGTTCTTTTTTTCCCCACAATACTTGTAAAATATTGTATGGCCCAAGAAACCACTGTCTGAATATAATAATTACGACTTTAGGCTTAACTGAGGGAATAATAGCTTATTTTGTTTTAAATAAGTGAAATAAATGAATTTACATATATGCAGTAATATATAACCAACTTGCTAATAGAATCAGGGGGAGAAGAAAGGGCTGCTGGAAATGGAAACTCTCCATTGAACTGTCTCTTGAATCTTTTGTAAAAGGAAATGCTGGACTTTCCAGAGGTGCCTCTTTGGGAGTCTACAGCACCCAAGTGTCAACCTTCTTGGAGCAAACAAGAGCACTGCAAGCTATTCTTACAGCATACAATTTGAGAAAAAGAAGTCCCAACACACTAGTTGGTGCTTGCCGAGTAGCCAAGTAGGAGAAGATGTGGTAGTTTGAAATTGCATCAAGACAGTGGAATATGATGCTTAATTCGAGGGGAATTCGCTTGGATATGCCAGGCGATGTGTAACCCTTTCTGGAGCATGACAAGAAACATTAAAAATAGAGAGATGATGTTTGGAAAGTAGCCCCCCAACAATTTTGGATTTAATCACAGCATTTTCTTAGTGCTATGTTTTTTTTTGTTTAACATCAATGAAACCCTGTTACAGTTCATAGAAACTCTTGTATAGAAAGTCAGGGGAGACTCTATTTCAAAAAAAAAAAAAAGTCAGGGGAGACTCTATTTCAAAAAAAAAAAAAAGTCAGGGGAGACTCTTTTTTCTTCTTCTCGTTTTTGCAACTTTTTCACAGCACTTTTTCATAATCCCACAATAATTTGGAGTGGAAGAAACAGATCTTAAAAGAGTAGAGCATCTCATCCCTATTGAAAATATCATGTTATTTTTGGTGCACTTCTGGAGTACCTGAACATCGAATTTTAAACTTTTTTTAACAGGATCAAATTTTATACAGCTGATTGAATGTCATTACAGGAGTTTCCTAATAGCTTGTCTTCAACTTGTAAAAGGGATTTATCCAGTTTTTGTACAACAAATCTTATAGCGATCAAACAGTTGTTCAGATAATTAGAACTGATTTTGAATTGGTCATTAGATAATGCCATATCAGAGGGTTTTGAGAAGCTCGTGTTTCTTGTCCTTTCAATAAGAACCTTTTTTTATTTTTCAAAATATCAAGCACAACATAACTCAACAGTAGAATGACAACGCCATAAAACTGTGGAATTCCTGCAGGAAGGAAATGAAAGAAATGGATAATTCAAAACCAATTTCAGCAGCAGAGCTTCTGACAAGTTCTTCATGAATTGTGGAATTTACTCAAAGCAGTAATTCTTTGCTTATGTCATTTCCTAATTTATGATGCCATCAACTTCTACTTATCAAAAAATGATGTCACCAACTTCTGCTTAGCATGTTCTACCAACATAGGGCTTTCGATATAGGGACAGAAAAAGACACAAAAAATTACAAACATTATACAGAATTATTTACATAAGCCTCAATAAGGGAGGAAACTTTAAGATATTAACACACCTGGACAACAGTAGCCCCTCAAAGCTCATTCGCTGATTAAATCCTGATCTAATGCACAATCTGCCATCAATTTCACTCACTTCCTGAGTAAATATATCAGGTTAGCAAGGTGCTATAACAAATCCAGAAAGGTACACCCTCATCCAACGTTAAGGTCACACTCTCAGGTAGACAAACTGTTTTATTTCATTACCACATTCAAAGCTCAAGTTTCAAAATAAAATGTGGAAAACTAGTTGGTTATTAGAGTGACTTAAAGTTGTGCAGTTAGAACTGGATGAATAGGACAAAGGCCGTTACCATAGAAGATGCTTCTTCCACTCCATTCCTGATTATGCTCTCCATCAACTGGTATAACTGAAGATACAAGAGAATGCAATAGGTTAGTGTCCAAGCAGATAGTGTCGGGGCAGGAAACATCAAAAGAACAGCCAATCTCACACCCCGTCGGCAATGTGAGTATTCCCCTAACAGAAGTGCAACAAAGTGGCAAATAGTTCCTGACATTTATAAGAATTTCTGCTTTTCTTAAAGATAATAATTCCTGCAATCCCTCTATAATTTTCTAGATGTTCTCGTGCCAAAGAACAACCAAACTTTATTACCATGCCTACTCCATACCCAGAGACAATAGATCAAACTTGCATCAGCCTCACTGCATGGTAATTTTCTCCACAAAGAGATGAATTGATAACAATTACTAACTGGAATAAGGGGATTTAGCTATGAAAAGATATACGACCAGGTAACAACCTACAAGTTGTTGGTAGAATGTACTTACCACCTCCATGTATCCCCAAAAAGAGTGTTAAGGATGTCAGCTCAAATATGCAACCAAAAGATTCACCGACTTCCTTTTGCATCAACTAAAGGATTAACGACATAACAACTTAAGTCCATTTTTAAGATTATGCATGTCACATGATAAGATTGTTAAAACCTAGTTTTTTATTTTGAAATATAATCCGACTAAAGAGATCATGCTCACGAACCGACATATACAGAAGATAAACGAGAGCAGAAATATACACTAATTGAAAAAAAAATTGAATTTTGCATAAAAGATTTTTCTAAAGCAAATATTTGAAGGGGGAAGAAATTTCTGAAAAGCAATAACCACCAATTTCCGTGACGTACAGTCAATTAGAAGGGGAAAGAATGAACTCTACCTTTCGTTCAAGCAGGCGCACTTGATCACGAGATTGTTTCAAGGCAGAGCTCTACAACAATAAAGTAATTCAAATAAGACTAGTAAAAGTCAAATATATCCATAGTAAATAACAGAGTCAATGCATGTGCGCAGAAGATTAGAACAAAATGTCAAGGAAGTGATTTATGTTACGGCTTCTGACAAGCTACAAAAATATTAAACTGCAGAAATACCAAGCAGTTCATGAAAAATGAGTACAGACCGCAGAATCCTTGACGAAACCATCTTCATCGACCAATTGCTGTATGAACCTCACCAGTGATCTGCTTATGTTTAATTCCATAATCTGCAGTAGATATAGAAACAATTGGAGATAAACGCGCCATACGTAATTTTAGACAAGTTCATTGTTACTGAAATTATATTACCATTTCTGTGAGAGGCATAAAGCGCTGATACCATTCTGCGTCTTGCTTGATTGCTGATTTCACATTTGACTGCAACATTTCAACAAACTGCAGTAGCGCTACGACGTTCATTGCTTCAGTCCCACTGACAGGAAAACCTCTGCGTGCAACTTGTAAGGCAGTTTTGACCTTCAACAACAGTAAAGAAACAGACAACATGATTTTTCAGCACTCGCAATTTAAGCAGGAAATTGAACTACAATAAGTTTCACCAGTTTGTTCATTGCGATTTATTAAGAAACAAACTAATGTTTTTTAAAAAAAACGATACACCATAGGGATAAATGGACAATAAACAAAGTTAAGAACCTACCAGTTCAATATCAATGCCGTTAAAGTCCATCATGGCTCCGTACTTATTCATCTCAACAGCTGCATTGGTTTCCTCTAAGAGTCGGAGACTATCTTCAAATGTTTGATTCAAGTACCCTAGTTGTTCCTGCACCACAATTCCTTTGAGAATCCTATATTATTATGTATACACATATATCTTTTGTAAACAGTGGCGGAGCCACCTTACAGGAAGGGGTGTTTGCCGGAAAAATACACTTTGTAGGTAGGTAAAAAAAATATTCCCCTTAAATTTCTGGTATGTTTACTTTTATATATTTTGACACCCTTAATAAAAATTCTGGCTCCGACACTGTTTGTAAGCACACACGTGTACATATACATTGTATTGCATATACGATGTACATATATATGTATATAAAGACAGTATCACATACATAAAATCATAAATATATATATACATGAATATTTCTACGCGAATGAGCTAGGCATAAGTACAGCGAGAATTAATTGCACGGAGAAGTTAACCTTGAGAGCTACTTTGCCTAAGGAAGTGCCAGCGAAGGAAGCAACAGAATCGCATAATTTGTCCCATTCGAGGACTCTGAGACTGTCGACAAATATGGATGGTTGATTAGAGGCCGCTGCAGAGCTCGGGTCCTGTGGTTTATATAGGAAGGCATGTACCTTAAATCGAATAGACCGCCTGAAAACACTGTGAACTTTTGGGACGGCAAATGCTACGGTGGCGAATGAGGCTGATGAATTGGGAAGCAGAGAGATTGAAAGGGGCATCATGCATTTGAAAATGGATTATTCGGAAAGAGATGATTTGCAGAGGAAATGACGGAAGCACCAGTGGCGGGGAGAGAGATTGCGCGAAACGAGATAGACTGATGGTTACACTCGAAGACCACAACAATTGGGCCTTGAAGATTGAGATTTAAGCCCACGACCCATGTCATTTTACTAAAATTACGCTGGAGGGACCTTTTCAGGACTGTTTTAAAATTTGATCACACTAAAAAAGGTTTTGACTAAATCGCCTCCAAACAGAATTTTGAAGCATGCTTGTCACAGTTTTAGAAATTGATTCTAGCAATCACCAAAATTTTAAAGCACCAAGAATTCATCCACAACGCTGAAAACTTTGTGATCGGTCATGATTTTCAGCATTGTCGCTTAAAATTCTAACGATCATTAAGATTTTGAAACAAATTCTGACGATCATATAAGTGGCTGAAATTTTTGGCGAGCATGCTTTACAATCTAACGCGAGTTATTTTCTCAACACTTTTGTTATCGGGGTTAACAAAGTAACATTTGCACAAGAAATTCTATTTGTGTCATTCTCTCGTCATTTTAAACTCAACTAATTAAAATGTTGAATATGTACCTTAGAATTTGTTAGAGGCACTATTTGACTTGTATTAGAAACATCCGACCGTAAATT
Organism: Nicotiana knightiana; assembly: GCA_005239525.1. Classification (NCBI taxonomy): domain Eukaryota; kingdom Viridiplantae; phylum Streptophyta; class Magnoliopsida; order Solanales; family Solanaceae; genus Nicotiana; species Nicotiana knightiana. The sequence goes on along the minus strand of ML436713.1, from coordinate 10,071 downwards.
ATCTTAAGTCGAACAAAATTACTAACACACTCCAAATTTTTATTTCCAAAAGATTCAATCTTAAACATTAAGGCATGTACAAGTAGAACAAAGATTACTTTAACGCACTTCCACATAAATTAAGCAACTTGTGATATATGTACTGACAACTAGTTTGACCTTTTTAACCCATTATTTGGATTAGTTTTAATGAATATTAAGATGTTAAAACGAAAGGGTGATTTAGAGACGAGTTCGCTCTAGATTATAATCGCCTTTTGTGACTTCACGCTGAATGAAGAGAGGAATAATAGTATTTCGTCAGCTCACCCTAAAAAAAAGACAATATGTCATTTAGTAAACACTTACTCGAATCGAGTGTTTTTTATTAAACGAATGAATACCAGAAATATATTTTTTATACACACATTAAGTGATGTGTATTTTCACCTTAAGTTTTAAGTAACCATGATCAAATGATATGCATTCTCAGAGGTCAAGTCAAAGTTTGAAGTTTACAAGTTTAAAATTCTAGTCTGTTTTAAGTTATTGAGTTCTACATTAATAATTCATATTTATTCAATAAGTTTCTTAACATAAATACAATTTTAGATCAAAGTTATTGGGTTCGGCCGAACCCAAGAATCAAAGACTAATTTGCCCTGCATATTCTCGCCTTAACTTTTAACGATTAAAGTTAAATTGGTCGATTTGGTATAAACACCCAATGCGTTCACTCAATCTATGATGTTATATTAAACCTATCAAACAGGCCGGACTGGCCCGGTTTCGGACCGACCCTAACAGATTTAGATCGGCCTGGGCCGGCCAACAGTAAGGGGCCGGGCAGGGCTGGGTTTGGACGTAAATCGGCCTGTGCCGAGAAATATTTTATTACCAGGTAACCGGACCGGTCCAACACGGTAAGGTTTGTCAATCTTGAACAGGTTAACCAGATTGGACCGGTTCAACGGGTAGTTCAATTATTAACATTTTTAATCTATTGACCGTTACTTGTCACGACTGAAATTCACTAGTCATGATGCCACCTAACCCAACCCGTTAGGTCAGCCAATTAACAATTAAGACAATTCTAATAAAATAAAGGTGACCAACAAATGATATATCTGGATTCCATACAATATCCCAAGTATTTGTAGTACAAGTCATGAGCTACTAAGACAAGATTATTGTAAAAACTGATATGAAATAAACACAACTTCTGTTTGAAATGTACATAAATAGAATTCAACTCTAAACTACCTGAGGACAAGTGGAAATCACAAATGAAAGGCACGAACATCTTCAGAGTAAGCTCTCGCCATCCACCACAGCTCCGCTCCAAGATCTGCACACAAGGTGCAGAAATGTAGTATGAGTACAACCGAACACATGTACTCAATAAGTATCTTGATGAATCTCGATGAAGTAGTGATGAGGCTTTTTAGTTAAAAGATACTTACTGATATAACATGTGTAGAATGACTAGCAATAAAACAATACTAGAACATAACCGAAAAGAGTACAAGAAACAAATATGCGAAGCAATAAATGATTGCTAGAAGAAATCACGGTTTATATTCCTCAGTATCACGACCCCATTTCCTTAGAGCGATAACCAACAAACCACGGTAGTAAATCCATAACTTTCATAGTGTGAAAAATATACTCAAGATATCAAATCAAATGGTCTGGCAACACCCTTCGTGCATTTATCTCATTCTCACCAAATATCCGTATAACAGTACCAATCGGGTGAATGAAATACCAATTACAGTAATGACAAAGTGAAAATATACATGTAGCAATAATGAACAAGGCAATACATATAGACAATGGTAGCAAACAGGAATAAGGCATAGAAGTAATGAATCAATTAGGAAAGAAGAACATAAATTTCACTATTTAACATGGTAGAAGACCTAGATGTAGATATAACAAAAAAAGGAAAAACATGATCTTTATGAGCTAATAAATAGAAGGCATAAATAACTAACAATGTAGAAGTCTTATACGAAAGTGCAACAAGTGAGGCACAACATAGACGTAGGTATGACAAACAAGAAGGAAAAACGTGATATTTGCAAGTTAAGCAGATAAAAGGCATAGATAATACAGCTACAATTTGAAGTAGAGGACATAGACAGAACAACAACAACAAGTCACATAAATGTAGGTGCAATTGTAATAGCTTAAGATAAAAGGCTTGAGTATATATACACAAGGAAAATATATCACAACATAACACATATCTCTCGTCCTTGCCTGCACAGAAATACACTACGTGCCATGAACACATGATAATATAAAAACATGATAATGTAAATGAAATGGCACAACATCATTCTTCGAATTTTTAATCTCATCCTCACATGATAATGCAATTGAGATCATGATAATGTAAATGAAATGACACGACATCACCCTTCGTGTTTTTATGATCATCCTCGCAATATAATGTAAATGAAATGGCACGGCATCACCCTTCGTACTTTACACTCTTCCTCATCAAGCACATGTGTACCAATCACATCAATGTAGGAAGAATGAATAACATCAAGGAGAGTGATTAAACGAATATTCCAAATGAACATCAATCACAACTTTCAAGCCAATAAAAAAAATAGAGTAAAGGTGGATTCATGAAATATAACAATAGCCGAGTATAGAATACTTACCCCAATCTTCATGGTGAAAATCGCCTCCAAATTTGCCCAAATCCAAGCTCCTCAACTCAAAATACGACCAAATGAGCATGATAGGGGCCAGAGTAAGAGAGCGAGATCTTCGGCTCCTTCTAGTGAGTTTTTAGGTGGTCAGAGACAACAATACCCGAGGTATCCAGCCCAACCATCGGCTAGCACACCCTGTCAGTTTACCGGTAAGAGATTTGATTGTTCCACATATTCAGGGCCTAGTCAGGATTCCAGGGCCTCAAGTTCTCAGTATAGGGGCGAGTCAAGTCAGATAAGGCCGCCCTTGCCAAGATGTGCTCGGTGTGGTAAGCAGCATGTCGGGCAGTGTCGTATGGGGTTGGGTGTTTGTTATACTTGTGGTTATCAAAGCCACATTATGACGGATTGTCCGATGAGAGGTTATGCAAGCATAGTTAAGCCAACGGGACCTGTAGCTCATTCTTCATCATCAGTACGCCCCCTGGGCAAGGTTCACAAGCACCAATCAGTCGTAGTAGAGGCAGAGGTAGAGCATCTAGCTCGAGCGGTCCTCAGAACCGCATTTATGCATTAGCAGGTCGACAAGATCAGAAGTCGTCACCTGATGTTATTACATGTATATTATCAGTCTCCTCATATGATGCATATGCATTTATTGACCCAGGTTCCACCTTATCATATGTTACTCCGTTGGTGGCTAGTAAGTTTGGAATAAAACCTAAGTTGGTTAAACCTTTTGAGGTGTCCACACCTGTTGGGGATCCAGTGATAGCTAAGCGGGTATATAGAGATTGTATAGTGGTAGTTCATAGTCGATCTACAATAGAAGACCTACATAATTTGATGTTATAATGAGTATGGATTGGTTGGCTTCTTGTTATGCCAATGTTGATTGTAGATCAAAGATGGTACGATTTCAATTCCCAAGGGAGCTTGTTTTTGGAGTGGAAAGGTAATACGACATCGCCTAGAGGTAGGTTTATTTCCTATCTCAAGGACAGGAAGATGATCGGGAAGGGCTATACTTATCACTTAGTTCAGGTGCAGGATGTGAAAGTAGAGTGACCAACCATTCAATCTATCCCCGTGGTTAATGAGTTTTTAGATGTTTTTCCTGATGAGCTTCCGGGTCTTCCGCTAGAGCGAGAAATTGAGTTTTCTATTGACATATTACCAGATACTCAGCCAATATGTATTCATCTATATAGAATGGCACTCGCAGAGCTGAGAGAGTTGAAGGAACAACTAAGAGACTTGCTTGAAAAATGCTTTATCAGACCTAGTACATCACCGTGGGGAGCACCTGTGTTATTTGTGAGGAAGAAAGATAGTTCTTTGCGGATGTGTATTGACTATAGACAGTTGAATAAGGTGATGATCAAGAATAAGTACCTGCTCCCGAGGATTGATGATTTATTTGATCAGTTGCAAGGTGCCAAGTGTTTCTCGAAGATAGACTTTAGGTCCAGGTACCATCATGTAAGGCTTAAGGAGAAATATATTCCGAAGACAACGTTCAGGACCAGAGAGTTTCATGTTATGTCATTCGGTTTGACCAATGCCCCAACAATATTCATGGATTTGATGAATCATGTGCTCATACCCTTTTTAGATCTATTCGTGAGTGTATTTATCGATGATATATTCGTTTGCTCTTGTTCAGAGATTGAGCATGCATATCATTTGCGTACTGTGCTTAGAGTTCTACAAAATGGGAAGTTGTATGCAAAATTCTCTAACTGTGAATTCTGGTTGAATTCTGTAGCTTTCCTTGGGCATATTATTTCGGGTGAAGGTATTCGAGTTGATACACAAAATATTGAGGTAGTAAAGACTTGACCTAGATCCACGACACCGACGAAGATTCGTAGCTTTCTCGGTTTGGAAGGTTATTACATGAGATTTGTAGAGGGATTTTCTTCCCTTTCAGCACCATTGACAAAGTTGACTCAGAAGGGAACCAAGTTTCAGTGGACTGATGCTTGTGAGCGGAGTTTCCATGCATTGAAGGACATATTGACTTCAGCACCGGTTCTAACACTCCTATAGGGAACTGATGGTTATGCTATCTATTATGACGGTTCGGGTGTTGGATTGGGTTGTGTACATAACTTATGCGTCTAGACAACTAAGAAAGCGAAAGAAGAATTACCCAACCCACGATTTAGAGTTAGCCGCGGTAATTCATGCATCAAAGATGTCGAGGCACTATTTGTATGGTATTCATGTTGATATCTATACGGACCATAAAATCCTTTAGTATATCTTCAAGAAAAAGGAATTGAATTTACGCCAAAGGAGATGGTTGGAACTACTGAAAGACTATGACGTTGATATTTTATACATCCAGGGAAGGCGAATGTAGTAGCCGACGCCCTCAGCCATAGATCTATGGGTAGTCTGTCATATTTATAGCCAGAGAAGAGTGAGATAGACCATGAGATTAATCAGCTAGCTAGTCTTGGAGTTCGATTACTGGACTCAGGTGATACCGGAGTTACTATTCAGGGCATAGCAACATCCTCTTTAGTAACTAAAGTGAAGGAACGCCAGTACGAGGATCATGTGTTAGCTCATTACAGGGATACAACCCCTCAGAAGGAGAAGACACCATTTGAGATTACAGAAGATAAAGTCCTTAGATATCGAGGACGATTATCTGATAGGTTATGGGAGAGACTCACTATTCTCGTTATTCTGTCCATCCAGGAGCAACAAAGATGCATCATGATATCAAAGAAGTATCTTGGTGGGACGGAATGAAAAAGGATATAGCGGAGTTTGTTGCTCAGTGCCCTAACTGTCATCAGGTTAAGATTGAGCATCAAACCCGATGGATTATTGCAGGCTATAGAGATTCCGACTTGGAAGTGGGAAGTAATTAATATGGATTTCGTCATAAGATTACCTCGTACCCAACATAAGTTCGATTCTATATAGGTGATTGTGGATAGACTTACAAAATCAACCCATTTTTCTGCCTGTTAGGACTACATATTCCGTAGAGGATTATGCAATGCCTTACATTAAGGAGATAATACGACTTCATGGTGTCCCTATATCTATTATCTCAGATAGAGGTGCTCAGTTTACAGCTAATTTCTGGAGGTCCTTCCAAAAAGGATTGGGGACTCATATAAGTCTTAGTACATCATTTCATCCCCAGATAGACAGGCAGGCTGAGCGTACTATACAGACACTGGAGGATATGTTACTGGCTTATGTGATAGACTTCAAGGGTAGCTGGGATGATCATCTTCCGCTTATTGAGTCCGCGTATAATAATAGATATCGTTCTAGTATTCAAATGGCTTCATACGAAGCTTTTTTACGGACGGAAGTGTAGGTCTCCTATAGGATGGTTCGATGTTGGGGAAACTAAGTTAATAGGACCAGAGTTGGCATAATAGCCGATCAAGAAGATTAAGCTTATACAGGAAAGGTTATTAGCAACTTAAAGCCGTCAAAAGTCTTATGTGGATAATCGATGACGAGGCTTGGAGTTTCAGGTTGATAATTGGGTATTCCTAAAGGTATCATTGATGAAAGGCATTATGAGGTTCGGTAAGAAAGGGAAACTTAGCCCTCGATACATTGGACTATATAAGATCATACGTAAGGTAGTCCAGGTAGCATATGACTTAGACTTGCCTTATGAATTGGAGTCTGTACATCCAGTCTTTCATGTGTCTATGCTCCGTAAATGTATCGGAGATCCTTCTAGAGTCGTGTCATTGACGATTTTCAGGTCACAGAGCAGCTATCATATGAGGAAACTCCCATTGCTATACTAAATAGACAGATTCGGAGATTGAGGACTAAAGACGTAGCTTCAGTGAAAATACTATGGAGAAACAATAATGTGGAAGAAATGACTTGGGAAGCTGAATAAGACATGAAGTCTAGGTATCCTCACTTGTTTCCTCTTCCACAGGAGGATTCGACTGAGATATCACAACCTTAAGGTGCGTGTATGGATTCTTGTGTTAGTTATTGTCATTGTTCGTGTGAGGCCATTGTCGTTATTGATGATTGTGTCCTATATGGCATAGAATTATTGAGTTTTCTACAGGAAGGGTTGGTAGTAGTATTTTTACAAAGGCGACTCTGCTAAAATTTATATAGATACCGGGGAGTTAAACATTCAAGGACGAATGTTTCTAAGGGGGGAAGGATGTTACATTTCACGTTTTCGTACGTTAAAGTTTCGTCGTAGGTTAATCGAAGTAGGATCGAGAATGAGATTATTTTTGAGGTTATAAGTATTTATGCTATTTATAACAAGTGGTAAGTAAGTACCGTGAAGGTTAGAGGGTAAATAAATCAAAGAAGATGAGTTTCGTTGAAGGTCATCAATTTGGGATAAAATAGGGCCCAACCTATAATACCCCATATTTATCGATAGTGCCATAAATGGTACCACATGACCATGACAGTAAGGTATATAAAGTGTGTTAAAAGTGATTAGTTTTTTTAACTAATTTGAGATAATTCTTAGTTATGTGGATAATTGGGTCATTATTGATTTTTAGTGGGAGATTCACTAAGTAATTAGAATCTTTGGATAAGCTTAATGAGCCTCCCAACGTGGCAGAAAATGGGGTCTTAATCAAAGCCAAATAGTGACTCTTAATTCATGTAACTAGGTGGCACATTTAGGGGAGGTTGGCAAGGTCACCCTTATCAAGTGGGCCCCACAACCACTAAGATATTAGACCTCTCTAATTCACTAAGGGTGATGTTTGTATCTACACATTAATGGATGAAAAATTCATCAAAAATTCATATGAGACTACATAGCGTAATAGCAACGGAATTTGAAATTCTAAGGGAGTCCGGTATAATCTTTCTCAAGAATATCATACGGATCTTTCCCTACTTCGGTCTTGCCGTCACGTGCTTTGTCGCGATTGTCGTGTGTTAGAGGGATTGTAAAGAGAATCGGCTCAGGTATGTTAAGGCTATCCCTTCTTTCATTTTGGCATGATTCATACGATACAAACGAAACGAGCAAACGCACAACAGTAAATACCTCTACTCATAAAAACACTAGGGATGCCTATGTTCTTGATTTCCCATGTGTCTTATTATTATATCTTCTGTTCGTGGGTCTCAGAAAAATACGTAGTTGATAAAGTTTATCCGAAAGGCATATTGATCTTATGACATTCCGAGAAATCCCATAAATTACTTCTTATGCATTTCATTCATTTATATATGTACATTGACCCATGACTAGATGGCGTTATATACGTGTATATTATATGTATATGGGATATAGGAAAAGGTTACGGCGTTATATACGTTCCACCACCTGATCAATTAGTATATGTTGATAATTTCGCCCACAGAGGGCGAGATGATATGACGGGATGCCCTCAGAGGATTGATGATGTGATGTACACATATACCTATGCATGATATGACATTTATACTCACATGCATGACTTTATAAACATTTCAGGATTCACATGGTTATTTAGACTTACATGCACATTCCTTTACTCCATGTTTCTTCTATGTCTTTTATGTACTGAATTTCATGCCTTACATAATCGGTATATTATTCGTACCGACACCCCTATTTCTCCAGGCCTGCGTTTCATGTCCGTAGGTGCAGGTAGACAAGCTGACGCTCCCCCTTTTAGGATCCTGATCAGCGAGAGTTGGTGTGCTCCACTTGATCCGGAGCTGTTATTAATTTTGGTACGCTATTTGTGTATGTATATATGGGTACGATGGAGCCCAGTCCCGTCCTTTATACAGTTGTACGCTCTATTAGAGGTCTGTAGACAACCATGTATAGTTGGATAGTATGTGGCCTTGTCGGCTTCTAGTTTTGGATATATAGTTGTCTATATCAGCCTTGTCGGCTCGCCCTACCATATTCCACATGTATGTGTGATCACGCTCAACTATGTCTTGTAGAAGACTAAGCGGGCGTTGCAAATATAATCCTGGGGTATTATGCCCAGAGTCGATCCCTCAGGGAATTGACGTATCAAGCAGGCTGTTTAAATTAGTACTCAGCTGTCACCTGATGTTGTTTAAGTTACTAATACTAAATATTAAAAGTAAAGATTAACTATACTAAGGTATAAACAATTGTAATAAAATCTAAGGTTATAGTTTCCCCCGCTGGTGAACTTACTTCTCGGATACTTCGTATAGCTTGATTAATCGTCTCTATCAATCATGAACGCTCTATCTACCATAAATCTCTCTCAAGTAATTATGATAATTTACTAGACGCACTCTCTCAAGTTACGCTAGCTAGATTGCATTACAGTTCACTTAGATTGCACCCGAAGTATCGTTATCTCTAATCCAACCTCTAAACCCTCGGTTATGACTTTCGTCTATACTCTGGGAGTGGTGTTGTTCAAACAATTACCTAAATATGCACTCTCTCTCAAGTAGATACATAATAAATAGGCACAGCTAATTGAGGGCCCTTCAATCAACTACAACAAGAACGTAGTTGAACAAATAGAGTTTAATCAACCAATCAAAGCTATATTAATATCACAA